>JAODAL010044245.1:0-33067 GCA_025379985.1 Phyllomedusa bahiana
TAAAACTTTTGAAGAAAAACGGAATGCTTCGGGCCGGGACAAAGGGTAGTCGAGGGTGGGACCGCGTTTTGGGCGCCCCTTTATCCCTGGGAGAAAAAGGGGCACAAGGAGGCATGGAGTGGGCTGAATTTTCCATTTGGGGGGCACTGTATGCCTTGTTTAACTAGGGCACCTTACCTTGTCCCAGTCTTGCATGCTTTACCCGGCTCCCAAGTGCGATCGGCTACATCGATTAGTGTTTGCCTGTCACCGCCGTCCACCTCAACAGTGTCGCTGTGCAAAGCCTGATCACTCACAACTAGAGATGGGCGAATTGATTCTAATGAAGTGGAATTCGTTTAGAATTTCAGGAAAACTTCGGTTCGGTACGAAGTCGAAGTTTGGGGGGACTTCGGTTGAACGAAGTGTGCTTTGGATTCAAAAACTGGCTGCGAGCACAAGGCGTTACATGGGGCAAAGCATCTGGGAGGAGAAGGGCATAGCCTAATGACATGTGCAGAGATAAAGCCAATCAGAGACAGGGGGATTCTGTGACGTCACCGCACTATATAAGTCCGGGCGCGACTTGGGAGCTCACACTTCTCACTGTCTTTTCTAGGGAAGGTGCTGCCGCGGCGGCTTGTAATAGTCTTATGAAGAACTGATTTTTATACAGCGTTTTTGGGGGGTGTCTCAGCTTGTCTCAGAGATGCTTATCTTAACGTTCTATTTCTGATTTTGTGGGGCATTGGATCTGAAGTCCAGTGTGCGTCCAATGCAGCTGCATATACATTTTAATGCTATCTGCTCACAGCACAAATTTAATATCCAAGGGGGATCTAAGTCTGTTCTGTTGTATTCATTTAAAGAAAACGCGTTTTTACCAAAAACAAATACACTTTATTTTTGGCTGCTCAATTCTTTTGTGCAATTTACATCCAGGGGTTAATTAAGCGTTGTTCTGCTGTGTGGTGACTAAAAGAAACCGTCTTTTTCACCACCAAAAAAATTTCATTTTTCCTGTAGCCTAATTCACAAGCGAAGGTTAAATTTTTAATTTTTTCTCTTGTTGTGTAGGTAGAAAACACACCATTGTAACCCGCTACAAAGCTCGTAGTTTGTGGTTTTCAATTTTTGGCGCAATTTACATCCAGGGGTTAATTTAGCGTTGTTTTTCTGCTGTGGTGACTTAAATAAACTGTCTTTCACCGCCAAAAAACACACTTTTCCCGGAGCCTAATTCACAAGCGACGGTTTTAATTACAATTTTTTTTCTTTTTTGGTAGCGTAGAAAACACGCCATTGTAACATGCTCAAAGCTCGTAGTTTGTGGTTGCTCAATTGTTTGGCGCAATTTCCATCCAGGGGTAATTAAGCTTGTTTTTTCTGCTGTGGTGACTAAAATAAACCGTCTTTCACCGCCAAAAAACATTTTTTCCGCGCCTAATTCAAAGCGAAGGTTAATTACAATTTTTTTCTCTTGTTGTGTAGCGTTAGAAAAACACGCCATTGTAACACGCTTCAAAGCTCGTAGTTTGTGGTTGCTCAAATTGTTTGGCGCAATTTACACCGGGGTTAATAAGCGTTGTTTTTCTGCTGTGGTGACTAAAATAACTGTTTTTCACCGCCAAAAATACTTTTTCTGCAGCCTAATTCACAAGCGAAGGTTATTACAAATTTTTTCTTGTTGTGTAGCGTAGAAACACGCCATTGTAACACGCTACAAAGCTCGCAGTTTGTGGTTGCTCAATTGTTTGGGCAATTTAATCCAGGGGTTAATTAAACGTTGTTTTTTGCTGTGGTAACTAAAATAAACCGTCTTTCACCCGAAAATAAAATTTTTCCTGCAGCCTTATTCACAAGCGAAGGTTTATTACAATTTTTTTCTTGTTGTGAGCGTTAGAAACACGCCATTGTAAAACCCCTACAAGCTCGTAGTTTGTGGTTGCTCAATTGTTTGGCGCAATTTACATCCAGGGGTTAATTAAGCGTTGTTTTTTTGCTGTGGTGACTAAAATAAACCGTCTTTCACCGCCAAAAAAATACATTTTTCCTGCAGCCTAAATTTCCCAAAGCGAAGGATAATTACAAATTTTTTTTCTTGTTGGGTAGCGTAGAAAACCGCCATTGTAACACGCTAAAAAGCTCGTAGTTTGTGGTTGCTCAATTGTTTTTGGGGCAATTTACATCCAGGGGTTAATTAAGCGGGTTTTTTTTTTGCTGTGGTGACTAAAATTAAACCGTCTTTCACCGCCAAAAAACAATTTTTCCTGCAGCCTAATTCAAAAGCGAAGGTTAATTACAATTTTTTTTTTTGTTGTGTAGCGTAGAAAACCGCCATTGTACACGCTACAAGTGTAGTTTTTGGTTGCTCAATTGTTTGGCGCAATTTAATCCGGGGTTAATTAAGCGTTGTTTTTTGCTGTGGTGACTAAAATAAACCGTTTTTTTCACCCCCAAAAAAAAAACTTTTTCCTGCAGCCTAATTCACAGCGAAGGATAATTACAATTTTTTCTCTTGTTGTTTTAGCGTAGAAAACACGCCATTGTAACACGCTAAAGCTGTAGTTTGTGGTTGCTCAATTGTTTGGCGCAATTTACATCCAGGGGTTTAAATTAAGCGTTTTTTTTCTGCTGTGGTGACTAAAATAAACCGTCTTTCACCGCCAAAAAAATACATTTTTCCTGCAGCCTAATTCAAAAAACGAGGTTTTAATTACCAATTTTTTTTTCTTGTTGTGTAGCGTAGAAAACACGCATTGTAACACGCTACAAAGCTCGTAGTTTGTGGTTGCTCAATTGTTTGGTGCAATTAACATCCGGGGTTAATTAAACGTTGTTTTTCTGCTGGGTGACTTTAAAATAAACCGTCTTTCCGCCAAAAAATTTAAAATTTTTTCCCGCAGCCTAATTCACAAGCGAAGGGGTTATTTTCTATTTCTTCTTTTGTTTTGTAGCGTAGAAAACACGCCATTGTAACACGCTACAAAGCTCGTAGTTTTTGGTTGCTCAATTGTTTGGCGAATTTACATCCAGGGGTTAATTAAGCGTTGTTTTTGCTTGTGGTGACTAAAATAAACCGTCTGCCCCCGCCAAAAACTACATTGTTCCTGGGGCCTCATTCACAAGCGACGGTTAATTACAATTTTTTCTCTTGTTGTGTAGTGTAGAAACACGCCATTGTAAAACGCTACAAAGCTCGTTGCTTTTGGGTTGCTCAATTGTTTGCCGCAATTTAATCAAGGGGTTAATTAAGCGTTGCTGTTTTGCTGTGGTGACTAAAATAAACCGTCTTTCACCGCCTAAAATAAATTTTTTCTGTAGCCTAATTCACAAGCGACGGTTAATTAAAATTTTTCTCTTGTTGTGTTTGCGTAGAAAACACGCCCTTGGAACACGCTTTAAAGCTCGTAGTTTGTGGGGTTTCTCATTGTTTGGCGCATTTACATCCAGGGGTTAATTTAAACGTTGTTTTTCTGCTGTGGTGACTAAATAAACCCTCTTTCAACCCCAAAAAAATACATTTTTCCTGTAGCCTAATTCACAAGCGAAGGTTAATTACAATTTTTTCTCTTGTTGTGTAGCGTAAAAAACACGCCCTTGTAACACGCTACAAAGCTGTAGCTTTTGGTTGCTCAATTCTTTTGCGCAATTTACATCCAGGGGTTAATTAAGCGTTGTTCTGCGTTGTACTCAGTAAAAGAAACTTTGTTTTTCACGCCACAGAAAATTCTGTAGCATAAATTTTTTTTCCCAGGTTAATTAAACCTGTTTGTGCTTTTATTTTTCAGTTTAAAAATTCCAGAGTTTTTAAACGGCACATACAAGTCCATTTTTCCTGCCCATTTGTGGGAGCGCAATTTATATCCAAGGGGTTACCAAGCTTCTTAGTAGGTTCATTTGGAGTCAAATTTCAGGGTGTGTATTTATCTATTCAGATTCTTCATCAAACAGTGTCTGTAATTTTAGAAAAACAGTATGTTAAAACAGAGGGTGGCAGACTCTTCACCTGCGAGTGGCAGAGGCACAAACATTCCAGGCCCAGGTCGCAGCACAGCAAGGGGACGTCGCAGCAGGGGTCACTAGGTGAGGCCACAACTGCCGCTGTCATCTAGCGGCCGTGTGTTGACCAGCAACCCAAGGGTTCTTTATTGGTTGACTAGGTCATCCACTTCCTCCCAGATGACATCTGACAACCCCAGCCAAGAGTCGGTGGGAACGTCAGACACAACCCTTAGTTGGCATGGCCCGGGAGCGGGTCAGCGGCCCTCACCCGTCCTCAACCCGCCTCTGTCCCATCCAGTTCCCTCAGCCAGAGATCTACTATGTGGTCTGGGCTCAGCCCCACTATATAGCGAGGTTGAACAATTTGAGGAGGGCAGTCAGCAGCTACTTGGCCGCGAAGAAATGGGGCCAATATCCCCTGCTTCTTGCAGTAGGCGGCAAAGTATAGATGTTGAGAGTGGCATGGGAGGTCATGTTGTGAGGGGTCAGCCTCTGCATACCAAGATCGGTGATGAGGACAGCAGTGACGATGAAACACAAATAGATGATGATGTAGCCGACCGCACTTGGGAGCCGGGTGAGGCAAGGGCTTCATCATCATCAGGAGAAGAGGGCGTCAGCTTGCGCATCGGGTAGCGGCGCAGCCAGCAAGTGGGTTGTGTGGCCGTGAGTAAGCAGGGTAGCAGCAGTGTGAGGTTGGGAGCCAAGCGGCCACGGGGTAAAAAACCCACTTTGCAGGTCCAAGAAAGTAGCGGCACAGGGGCTCAGCGAGGCAGCGGCGGCAGTAGTCACTCAGTGCGGAGCGTTGGCGGTAAAATCCGATACTCGGCGATGTGGCAGTTCTTTGCTAAGACACCGCAGGAGCCGAATATGGGTATATGTTGAATCTGTGGGCAGAAAGTGAAGCGTGGCCAGGGAGCTAACGTTGGCACCACGGCCCTGCGTCAACACATGCAGCGTCATCAACAGGTGTCCTGGGAGAAACGTGGCTCAGATGTGGTGGTCCATCCTGCCGCCTCAGCAACAGCAGCAGCAGCGCCCAGTGGCACGCATGGCATTGCAGCCAGTCAAGGCTCCACCACCTCTGCAGAAGGGAGCTGTTTCTCTTTGACATCATCTCCCGATCCAGATGCACCTGCTCCTCGCTACTCATGGCGCCAGCAGTCGTTCAGCGAGGCGATTGCAAAGAGACAACAGTATGCGTCCAACCATTCTAAGGTGCAGCAGCTGACCGTGCTCCTGTCCAAGTTGTCGGTACTGCAGTTCCTCCCTTTCCAAATAGTGGACTCTGCACCGTTCAGAGAACTAATGGCTTGTGCCGAGCCGAGATGGAGAGTTCCAAGCCGTAATTTATTTTCCAAAAAGGCAGTACCAGCACTTCATAAATATGTAGAACAGAAGGTGGGCGCAAGTGTTCAATCTGGTTGTGAAAAGGTTCCTGAAGTCTTCCACCGATCTTCAGAAGATTCTGAAAATGGCCAGGAAACTGTGCATGCACTTCATCCATTCCTACAAAGCCAGAAACACCCTCCTTGAGTTGCAGTAGCAGAATGAACTCCCCCAACACACTCTGATATGCGATGTTTCCAGCCGTTGGAAATCCAGCCTGCACATCTTGGACCGACTGTATGAACAGAGAAAGGCCATTAACGATTTTTTGATGATCCAGGCGGACAGGAGTACTCCCCTGTGTAACTTTGATGTCAGCCAGTGGCAGCTCATGCGTGACACCTGCCATTTGTTGAGGCCATTCGAGGAGGCGACGTTATTTGTCAGTCTCCAGGACTACGGGATGAATAACGTCATTCCACTGTTTCATGTCCTGGAACAGATGCTGAAAAATCTGTGTGGGCAGGGGACTGGAGACGTGGCGACTACTTCTCGTGGCCACATGAGTCCGGGGGGGACTGAAATGGCGGAGGAGGACATTGGAGCAGAAGCATTGTCTGGTGAACTGAGTGGATTTTCTACCCAGGTGACAAGAGAGGAGGAGCAGGAGCAGCTGGAAGAGGTAGATGGAGATGAGGAAGACGAGGCTGATGACCCGCAAGCACCGTGGCTGTATACAGTGGAGATGGAGGCAGGGAGCCCCTCGGAATCGCTTGTGCAGAAGGCCCGCAGCATGCTGATTTACCTGGCTAGTGACAGCCGAATAGTCAGCATCCGGCAGAGCGATGACTTCTGGCTCTCCACTCTATTGGACCCTCGCTACTGGTCCAAAATGGGAGCCTTTTTCCCAGCTATTGAGAGGGAGGACAAACTCAAATACTATAGGGAAATCCTCCGTAGTCAGTTGGCCGCTGCCTATGTGAAACATCGTCCCTCCTCTGACTGGTCTGACCGGGGGGGTTCTTCGCGCTCAACGTATACTACTGCCGTGGCTGCTGGGGGAAGGTGGCGGGGGGGTGGAGCAGTACCAGCTCCATCAGCAGCAACCTAAGTCTGAAGTCACTGATGAGCAGCTTCCTTCACCCGCCTAGTGAGGAGGACAGTCGCCAGCAGCAGCAGCAGCGGGACCTGGAGCAGACCCTGAACCAACAGGTGGTGGCCTACTTTGACAGCACTCTGCCACCCCAGTTAGAAGATCCGCTGGACTACTGGGCAGCCAAACTGGATGTGTGGCCGCAACTTGCCGAGTTTGCAGTGGAGAAGCTGTCCTGCCCGGCCAGTAGTGTGGCATCAGAGCGGGTGTTCAGTGCAGCGGGGGCCATCGTCACCCCAAGGAGAACCCGCTTGTCCATGGAAATGTGGAACGACTGACCTTTGTCATAGATGAATCAGAGGCGTGATCTTCCAGGATTTCCACACACCAATGCCTTAGGCGTCAGACGACATCAGCCATGATGCCTCACCCAAACTGTGAGAAATGAGTCTGGGTTCAAACTACCTGCCTCAGCCACTATTCTGATGCTGCCACCCGCATGATGCCACACATCTGCTGACAGTTTCTCCATCTGCCACCAACCATCTTTACCAGGGACTGGTATTGCCACCCACCTCCACACTCTGTCATTGTGCGACTGTCTGACCTCATGCTGCTGCTGTGGCTGCTGCCGTGACCTCCACACTGTGTCATTGTGCCACTGTCTGACCTCATGCTGTTGCTCCTGCCGCCGTCACCTCCACTCTCTGTCATTGTGCCACTCTGTGGCCTACTCCAGTTTTTGCCACCTCCAGAATGTCATTGTGCCACTGTCTGACCTCATGCTGCTGCCGCCGTCACCTCCACTCTCTGTCATTGTGCCACTCTGTGGCCTACTCCTGTTTTTGCCACCTCCAGAATGTGATTGTGCCACTGTCTGACCTCATGCTGCTGCTGCCGCCGTGACCTCCACTCTCTGTCATTGTGCCACTTATGGCCTACTCCAGTTTTTTCCACCTCCATCATGTCATTGTGCCTCTTTGTGCGTTTATGGTGCTGCTGTGGCTGCAGCCGTGAACTAGACTCTGTGTCATTGTGCCACTCTGTGGCCTACTCCTGTTTTTGCCACCTCCAGAATGTGATTGTGCCACTGTCTGACCTCATGCTGCTGCTGCCGTGACCTCCACTCTCTGTCATTGTGCCACTCTGTGGCATACTTCTGTTTTTGCCACCTCCAGAATGTGATTGTGCCACTGTCTGACCTTGTGCTGCTGCTGCCGTGACCTCCACTCTCTGTCATTGTGCCACTCTGTGGCCTACTCCTGTTTTTGCCACCTCCAGAATGTGATTGTGCCACTGTCTGACCTTGTGCTGCTGCTGCCGTGACCTCCACTCTCTGTCATTGTGCCACTCTGTGGCCTACTCCTGTTTTTGCCACCTCCAGAATGTGATTGTGCCACTGTCTGACCTCATGCTGCTGCTGCCGTCACCTCCACTCTCTGTCATTGTGCCACTCTGTGGCCTACTCCAGTTTTTGCCACCTCCAGAATGTCATTGTGCCACTGTCTGACCTCATGCTGCTGCTGTGGCTGCTGCCGTGACCTAGACACTGTGTCATTGTGCCACTCTGTGGCCTATTCCTGTTTTTGCCACCTCCAGAATGTGATTGTGCCACTGTCTGACCTCATGCTGCTGCCACCGTCACCTCCACTCTCTGTCATTGTGCCACTCTGTGGCCTACTCCTGTTTTTGCCACCTCCAGAAGGTGATTGTGCCACTGTCTGACCTCATGCTGCTGCTTCCGTGACCTCCACTCTCTGTCATTGTGCCACTCTGTGGCCTACTCCTGTTTTTGCCACCACCAGAATGTGATTGTGCCATTGCCCGACCTCATGCTGCTGCCGCTGTCACCTCCACTCTCTGTCATTGTGCCACTCTGTTGTCTACTCCTGTTTTTGCCACCTCCAGAATGTCATTGTGCCACTCTCTGACCTCATGCTTCTGCTGCCGTGACCTCCATACTGTGTCATTGTGCCACTCTGTGGCCTACTCCTGTTTTTGCCACCTCCAGAATGTCATTGTGCCACTGTCTGACCTCATGCTGCTGCCGCCGTCACCTCCACTCTCTGTCATTGTGCCACTCTGTGGCCTACTCCTGTTTTTGCCACCTCCAGAATGTGATTGTGCCACTGTCTGACCTCATGCTGCTGCTGCCGTGACCTCCACTCTCTAACATTGTGCCACTCATGGCCTACTCGAGTTTTTGCCACCTCCAGAATGTCATTGTGCCACTGTCTGACCTCATGCTGCTGCTGTGGTTGCCGCCGTGACCTAGACACTGTGTCATTGTGTCACTCTGTGGCCTATTCCTGTTTTTGCCACCTCCAGAATGTGATTGTGCCACTGTCTGACCTCATGCTGCTGCTGCCGTGACCTCCACTCTCTGTCATTGTGCCACTCTGTGGCCTACTCCTGTTTTTGCCACCTCCAGAATGTGATTGTGCCACTGTCTGACCTCATGCTGCTGCTGCCGTGACCTCCACTCTCTGTCATTGTGCCACTCTGTGGCCTACTCCTGTTTTTGCCACCTCCAGAATGTGATTGTGCCACTGTCTGAGCTCATGCTGCTGCTGCCGTAACCTCCACTCTCTGTCATTGTGCCACTCTGTGGCCTACTCCAGTTTTTGCCAAATCCAGAATGTCATTGTGCCACTGTCTGACCTCATGCTTCTGCTGCCGTGACCTCCATACTGTGTCATTGTGCCACTCTGTGGCCTACTCCTGTTTTTGCCACCTCCAGAATGTCATTGTGCCACTGTCTGACCTCATTCTGCTGTGGCTGCCGCCGTCACCTCCACACTCTGTCACTAATGTTGCCACCTGAGCTCTCAGCTTGTTTTTTTCCAGCTTTCGCTGGCATGACTTTATCAGGCAACATTCCCGCTTCAGTTTTTTGGTCAGTTTTGCCTTCTTAAGTGCCCAGGGAATTTTATAGTGAAGCGATTCTAAGAGTGGTGGCTGTCATGTGCGTGTCATACTAAAACACAACATTATATGAAGACCAAACCAAGCTCCCTCTGCATATTTAAGCATGACACAACGTTCTACAGCACCCTGCAGGCTCTGTTCAGCCTGGAAATAGCTGTTTTTTAACGTGATTTGTCCCGAAGTAATTCGGAACAAAGTTATTTTTTGTCGGGAAAATCGGCGAAGTGAGCGAACCGAATTTTGAGAAAATCGCCCATCTCTACTCACAACATAACCCCCCCTCCCCACTCTCCTCATCATTATTTGCCTGCTTCTGCAAAAAGCAGCGGATTTCTTCCTCACCTCTTTGCTGCCCACGGTCTTCAAATATTTGTCCTCACTGTATAGTGGCGCAGAGGCCACAGCGCATAGTAGTTCTCTGGCTGTGGGAAGCGAACAGGACAGTGGTGGGTTGAGGACAGGTGAGAGCCCCTCACCTGCTCCCGGACCATGCCAACTAGGGGTTGTGTGTGACAAACCCACCGACTCTTGGCTGGGGTTGTCAGATGTCATCTGGGAGAAAGTGTATGACCTAGTGTGTGGTCAACACATGGCCGGTAGATGACACTGGATGCTGTGGCCTTGCAGGGTGACTCCTGCTGTGACGTCCCCTTACTGTGCTGCAATCAGTGGCGGCTCCGGTAACCTACTTCTGTGTTCTTTGACGCTATGGTAGGATCTTAGCCCTCAGCTTGTTTTTTTCCAGCTGGCACTGCCATAACTTTATCAGGCTGCATTCCCGCTTCAGTTTTTTGGTCAGTTTTGCCCCAGTAATTGCATAGGGAATTTTCGACTGAAGTGTTGCTAAGAGCGGCGGCAGTCATGTGGGTGTCATACTAAAACACAGCATTGTATGAAAACCAAACCAAGCTCTCTCTGCATATTTAAACATGGCGCAATGATCTACAGCACCCTACAGGCTTGGTGCAGCCAGGAAATAGCTGTTTTTTAATGCGATTCGTCCCGAAGTAATTCGGGATGAAACGGATTTTGTCGTAAAATTCGGCGAAGTCGGCGAATCTAATTTTTGAGAAATTCGCTTATCTCTAGCTGTAATGTTTTGTTGCCGTTTAAATAAACCCAGGCATTGCCTGGACTTGGACTTTATCTGCAGTGTCACTGTCTCTATATGTGAAAGCCTGAATGCATAACTGATTCTAATGCTGAAAAACTCCACAGTCTCTTCAATTTGTCATTAATTTTCCTCTTGCAGTAACATCCAAGGCGGTTTGTTGCAGTCCCATAGACCTTAAAACTTCTGAATAATACAGTATCTCTGAAAAGGAAATACACCCCTCACATTTTTGTAAATATTTTATTATATCTTTTGTGACAACACTGAAGATATTGCACTTTGATACAATGTAGAGTAGTCAACTTGTATAACAGTGTAAATTTGGTGTGTGCGCAAAATAATTCAACACACAGCCATTGATGTCAAAACTGCTAGCAACAAAAGATAGTTTTTTCATAATAGACATATGTGTGCTGCCAGTATTGCTACATAGGTTAAAGGGGTGGAGGGTCAGCCTGTCAGTGTTCAGACCATATGCCGCACACTGCATCAAATTTGTCATATCAACTGCAAACCACTTCTAAAGATGATGCATAAAAAATCCTGCAAACATTTTTCTCAAGACAAGTAGACTAAGGACATGGATTACTAAAACCATGGATTACTGTGGTCTGATGAGACCAAGATAAACTTATTTGGTTCAGATGGTGTCAAGCATGTGTGGTGCTAGTGTCATGGTTTGGGGCTGCATGAGTGTTGCTGGCTGTGGGGAGCTACAGTTTATTAAGGGAACCATGAATGCTGACATGCACTGTGACATAATGAAGCACAGCATGATTCCCTTCCTTCAGAAACTGGGACGCAGGGCAATATTCCAACATGACAATAAGCAAAACATAACTCCAAGACGCTCACTGCCTTGCTAAAGAAAATGACTAAAGATGCTGGACTGGCCAAGCATGTCTCCAGACCTAAATTCTATTGAGCATCTATGTGGCATTCTCAATTGGTATTTGGATAAATTACCCCAGATTGTCTGTTCCAGTATGTCTGTTTACCTTTCGGATTGCATGGGTCTCTAACATCGGCCAGCTCCGTAATGTTGTCATGAAGGAGTTAAAGAGGATTCCAGTAGCAACCTGTGAAGCTCTAGTGAACTACATGCCCAAGAGAGTTAAGACAGTTCTGGAAAATAATGGTGGCCACACAAAATATTGACACTTGGGGCACAATTTCACTTAGGGGCATGCTCATTTTTGTTGCCAGCGGTTTAGAGACTGTGTGTTGAATTATTTTGAGGGCACACCAAATTAACACTATTATGCAAGCATACATTGAGTACTTTACATTGTATCAAAGTGTTGTCTCATGAATATGAGGGGTATACTCATGTTTGTGAGATAAACTTTGTGCAATTGTAGTAACAACTACATCAACTGTTAGGAGATGGTCTTTTAGCCTTTCCTTTAACAAGCTTGTCTATAGTTTTCGTTCTAATCTTCTGAGACAACTCTTTCCATGATACCAAACAGCACAGTGACTACTTTTCACCCTTTTAATAGGCAGACTGATTACAACTTTGAAGACACTTGTGATGCTAATTACAAGAAATTACAAGAAATAACTTAATTTAACTTGCGTCTATGGTCAAATTATTTTTATTGTTTCTAGGGTTACCATTTTTTT
Source organism: Phyllomedusa bahiana (assembly GCA_025379985.1). Lineage (NCBI taxonomy): Eukaryota > Metazoa > Chordata > Amphibia > Anura > Hylidae > Phyllomedusa > Phyllomedusa bahiana. Next base: position 12,075 of record JAODAL010044245.1, read on the forward strand.
TTTCCCAGGCCAGTCTCAGTTATTTATTTATTTATTTTTTATTTGAATTTTTTAGTTGAACCACAATTTAAACACAATGTTTGATTTTCATTTTTTTTCAATCTTTTTTCTATATATTGTTTTCTTATAGATCCTTGGAAATTCCACACCCTCTTTTAAAAGAGATGCCTTACACTTGAGTAGTGATGGGCAATGATAACCTTATGCTAGGTACAGTACACTGCTCTGAGTTTTCTATGTACACTCTTTGATCTGTCATCAAACCTTTGCCTACCAGTGATAATGAGGTGATAATTACAATATCTACATCACTGTTGACTGTAAAATGAAATGACTCTCCAGTTTACACTCTGCAGTTCTGTTAATTGATGTCTGCTCACGAAAAAACTGCATTTTTTTCATTTTTTTCCAGCATGGATAGACCTAAAACATAAAACATAAATAAAAATATAGATTTTCTCGCAAAACATGTTCAAAAAGCATCTTTAGGAGAAGAGTGTCAGCATCAGCATCTACCTGCCAGGTTTTTACTATTGAGAAGAAATGTCTCTGGAAGTAAAAAAGTAAATGGTACATTTTTATAGCCTATGTGTGCCTCTATTATGTTTAAAAACATAGTATGATATATTTACCGTAGAATTATTTATTCCTGTCTTATTTTCTTTTAACATCCTAATTGTAATCTATACATCAAAGAAATGTTTCTATTGATACTAGTAGAGTCACATATGTAATTACACATATATTACAATTAGCAGATGTATTAAGTCTTTCATTGAAAGTAAAAGATTTAGGGCCACATATATGAAAACTCTTTAGGTCTAAAACTCACTTTGTTGCCCATAGGTTACTATGGTTACAATGGGACTAACCCATATGTTGGCAACCATTGTGGTTTCTGCAATAAATCCATATTGAAACTACATCAATAGGTGACATGTCACTTTGTTTTTTGGAAACTGCATATTGACAAATCCATGTCAAAAAAAATGTGCACCATAGTTTGTACAGTGGACACTTCTATGAAACATGGTGGGATGTGAATTGCACATGGAATCTATGAAGATTTGAGATTTTGAGAGTAAAATTCATGCAGAATCAACAAAGAAGTCCACATGAAATTCCACAATGTGAAGCAGACCTAAAAGGCTTAGATAGTCAATGTTAAAATATAAAGATTCCTTTAAATTCTATGGTTTTTCAAACCATTGATAAACAATGATGAAAGCGGGGCAATATGAATCACTTGTTATATTGAGCACATGTGCCACTCATACAGGTGTCTGAGTACATAAAACAAATCATGTGGAGGGAAGGAGGAGACTGAAATTATCCCCCTGAGGAGGTGGTGATGCAAAACACTCATGTGGGGTGCTACGTGGTAAACTAAGAGCAGCCTAGACATGGGTTATATTTGTTGTACTCTGTATTAGCCACTGCATTGATGGTAAATAGATTTAAACAGTAAAGGGGTAATTTTACCTTATACATGACATGGGTAATATTTAAGGTATAAGACTTATATACCGTATATACTCGAGTATATGCCGACCTGAATATAAGCCGAGGCACCTACTTTTTCCGCAAAAAACTGGGAAAACTTATTGACTCGAGTATAAGCCTAGGGTGGAAAATGCAACGGATACTGGTAAATTTAAAAAAATAAAACTGGATGCCAATAAAATTACATAGGCAGGTACAGGTAGTTTAATATCCCCCTTAGGTATGTAGAGGCAGGTACATGTCCTCCATAGGCAGGTAAAGGCAGTTTAATGTCCCCCATAGGCAGGTTATTGGCAGTTTAATGTCCCCCATAGGCAGGGCATAGGCATGTATAGGCAAGTATATGTCCCCCATAGCCAGGTTATTGGCATGTATAGGCAGGTTTATGTCCCCATAGCCAGGTTATAGGCAGGTATATGTCCCCATTGGCAGATTATAGGCAGGTATATGGCCCCATACGCAGGTAATAGGCAGGTATATGGCCCCATAGGCAGGTATTGGCAGGTATAGGGCCCCATAGGCAGGTAATAGGCAGGTATAGGGCCCCATAGGCAGGTAATAGGCATGTAATAGGCAGGTTATAGACAGGTTATAGGCAGGTATATGGCCCCATGGGCAGGTAATAGGCAGGTATATGGCCCCACAAGCAAGTAATAGGCAGGTATATGTCCTCATTGGCAGATTATAAGCAGGTATATGGCCCCATAGGCAGGTAATAGGCAGCTATATGACCCCCATAGGCAGGTATTGGCAGGTATATGGCCCCATAGGTAGGTAAAAGGCAGGTATATGGCCCCATAGGCAGGTAATAGGCATGTAATAGGCAGGCTATAGGCAGGTAATAGGCAGGTATATGGCCCAACAAGCAGGTAATATGCAGGTATATGTCCCCATAGGCAGTTTATAGGCAGGTATATGGCTCCATATGCAGGTTATAGGCAGGTATATGTCCCCATATGCAGGTTATAGGCAGGTATATGACCCCATAGGCTGGTAACAGGCAGTTATATGTCCCCATAGGCAGTTTATAGGCAGGTATATGGCCCAATATGCAGGTTCTAGGCAGGTATATGGCCCCATAGGCAGGTAATAGGCAGGCTATAGGCAGGTAATAGGCAGGTATATGGCCCAACAAGCAGGTTATAGGCAGGTATATGGCCCCATAGGCAGGTTATAGGCAGGTATATGTCCCCATAGGCAGGTTATAGGCAGGTATATGGCCCCATAGGCTGGTAACAGGCAGTTATATGTCCCCATAGGCAGTTTATAGGCAGGTATATGGCCCCATATGCAGGTTATAGCAGGGGCGTCGCTAGGCAGTATCATTCGGGGCAGAAGCCCCGGATGTAAAGCCTTCTGCCCCGAATGATTAGTCTTCTCACTCTCTCTGCTCGCTGCAGTGAGAAGCTCCGCCCACCTCCAGAGCTTCACCACTCTCAGGGAGCAGTGAGAGCAGCCCCTCCTCTTCTGTGCTCCCTGCTCAGCCCTCCCCCGGAGCTACAGCACCTACAGCAAGGTTCCCTGCCTCCTCCTGCCGGCTCCTGCAGCAGATCATCGGCCCCATCACTATGGAAACCAGAACGAGCTTCTGGTTTCCTCAAGTCTTCCAGAGCTGCCTAAACAGCCCAGGAGCTTCTAGGACCCCAGTGACCCTGCATAAGTTATGTCTTGAGGCAGGATGGAGGGCTATGCCCCCACCTCACATGTCTATACTAATATACTGGACCTGTGTCACAGAGGTACAGTATATTAGTATATACATCCACAAAGGGACAGTATATACACAAATGTAATACACAGATAAATATTGGACATGTTTATATACTGTTCCTGTGTGTATATTGCAGTTTATATATTTATATACACACTACACCACTATATGTATACATATATATACACAGACACATGTACTTCACACAGGGACAGTATATACTCAAATGTAACACCCAGATAAGTATTATACATGTATATACTATCCCTGTGTGAAGTACATGTGTGTATATATATAGTGGTGTAGTGTGTATATAAACATATATATATATATATATATCCTGTTATATACACACAGGAACAGTATATACACATGTCCAATATTTACCTGTGTGTTGCATTTGTGTATATACTGTCCCTGTGCGTAACAGCTGAGTAGGTGTCCATCTGCAGTGAGATAAGTCTGATGTATTAAAGTGGTCAAGCAAGTAAAAAGTGAAAAAAACAAACACAAAAAACACATATATAAGCTTTTCCCCATTACAAATGCTTGTCAATGAAATTTTTTTTAAAAAAAGTACACATATTTGGCATCACTGTGTGCGTATAAACCCTGTGCTATAAAACTGATATTTTATCCCCTCCATGAACACTGCTACAAAAATAAAAAATAAAAACATTATTTGTTCATCCCACTGTGCAAGAAATTGAATAAAAAGCAACCAAAAAGTCTCATGAGCCTCAGAACAGCACCAATGAAAAAAGATATGGCTATTAGAAGAAAAAAAAATGGAAAACAGCTGTGTTATTTAGGAGTTAAACTACATCACCACATATACTGGATTTTTCAGACTATAAGAGGCACTTTTGTGCCCCCAAATTTGGGAAGAAAATGAGGGGACAATGCTGTAGGCCGTGGGCTGGGAGGATGGGGTATGTTGTCTGAGAGACCATCAGTAAGGGAGTCAAGAGCAGAGTCTCTGCTGCTGGAAGCTAGCGGCGGGTTTTAATTAACCCCTTCATGCATATGGATGTCCCTGAACATCTAAATGGCATGAAGGATGTATAAAGCGGGCTCACACGCTAAGCCCACTCTATGCATGGCAGACAGCGACTGTTCCTTACACTCGCCACTAACAAAGGGCCCGTGCCCCGAATGTTTTAGGACCCTAGCAACGCCCCTGGGTTATAGGCAGGTATATGTCCCCATAGGCAGGTTATAGCAGGTATATGGCCCCATAGGCAGGTAACAGGCAGTTATATGTCCCCATAGGCAGTTTAAAAAAATCCTCCGCTGCTCCGACTCCCGGGCGCTCTGCTCCGTCTTCAGGCACAGGCAGGTTGATGTCATCAGGCCGCGCAAGCAGCTTGATGACACACGCTGCCTGTGACGGAAACTCCGGACAGCCGCAAGTCTTAGGCTGTCCGGAGTCCACTGCGCCGCAATGGTATCTTCACCTGTATGTGCTCCAAGTGGAATCACATACAGGTGAAGAGATCACCGACAGCGCCCGGGCCATTGCAGATTTTGGATGCTGTTGGCTCACTCGGCATTCAGCTATATGCGCTCCCTGAGGAGTCATGTATAGCTGAAGTGTCCTTGCTGTCACCCGGGCCATCGCAGCACGTGAGCGCCGACAGTGACTCAAGTATAAGCCGAGGTCGGATTTTTCAGCACATTTTTTGTGCTGAAAAACTCGGCTTATACTCAAATATATGTGGTAATAGGTAAATGAAAGTATATTTCTCTGTGCTCTTCATATGGATTTTTGATGTACTCTAAGACAACATCATTTGTATTTCAGATATAGTCTTTATAAATAATAATTGGGTTATGACTCTTTTTTATATATATATAGGTGATTCATTGATAAACGATTGTTGGCTTGACAAGTCCATTGAGAGAATCTAGTTCACATTTGCATTGTTCCTCTAAGGCTATGTCTCCACTGTATAGCAATATGATGGTATTTCCGGCACTTTTAGGATTTTAAAAACGCCGGAAAATGCGATTGTTCATGCAGCCTCATAGACTACAATAGAAAAGTCGACCTATAGTCTCCACAGGTTGTTTTTTCTCCGATCGCCTTCTGGCGCTGGCATATTATACAACATGTTGTATAATTCGCTGCTGCTTTTAGTTTTTTTGGCTTCTTCCCATAAAATACAATTGTATGTGTGATGGCAAAAAATTAGAACCGACCGCAGTTTTTGCGCAAAACAAGACAAAAACCGTGGTCCTGAATTGGAAAAAAAAAGTCAGACTTTTGGCAATTATTTGTCCGATGCAGTGTAGACCTAACCTAAGACTGTGAAAAGTAAACTTTCACTGGTCACGGAGTATCACTGTTGCCTAGTGACAAGTCTCCCAAGAGCCATATGCTAGGAATCAGTGCCTGTTGTAAATGTCTCTTTGAGAGGTATTTACATTTATCAATAATGCCACCATTAAATATATTTATTACAGCAGCAATATATTATGCACTATTTTTTTTTTTTTTTTTTTTGCTAAATTGAGTGGCCCTCAAACAGTTTATATGCTCTACCGGTGACATGTATGAAACCTGGTGCCGACACGCTAGTTTTAACTCACTTTAGAGGAGTGTAGAAGGTGCCAATACGTATGATAGAGTCTCACAGCACTTCATACATGTGTTCCGTTCTGTGGCAAAATTTGTTTTAGACATGCCACTTTGAAACTAGTATGGATTCGTATGAAAGTTATGCGCCAAACTTTGGTGCATTCATATGTTTTGCCCCAAAATATGGTGTAACCGTATGATTCTGTCAAGACACACTCCTGAAAACCAGAAAAGTATTATATAGGTGGTATTATAACGCCATCAGACTAAAATATATTCTTCTAGCTGAAATATTTAATGGAAAATCTTTGATGAAATTAAAATTATTTTTTTTTCTAGGTACTTATGTGAAAATCCAGAGGTTTTAGGGAAATATTGCATGTCTACCATAACAAATTAGTATGTATCTTGTCCTATGGGGCCCCAAAATCATTATCTCTTATCTTTGAAATTAGACACTTAAAAGGGGGTCTCCACAAAGCCATTTCCTGCTATCAGGTCGGCACATAGCTAGCTGTGTGCTAGCCTCAGTGAACAGGGAGACGACCATGCTTGTGTAGCTCTCCCCCATTCATGTCTTGGGGAGCCCCGAATTTAGCCAAGCACCCTCTCTCACCTATATTCAGAAATACCATAGAAATAAATGGGGAGGATGGCTGCAAGTGCCATCCTCCTCTTTCTGTAACATGGACCGCTTAGCTAGCTATGAGCCAACCATTTAGCAAAAGTGGCTTCATGGCAACATCCCTTAAACCATTACCTGATGTGACCATAAAATCTCTTACACTTACGGAGGCTAGTTCATTTGTTGCTGAAAACTGGAAAGTACTGACCTACTGACAATCCCTAAAATATTAATATAATATAATACAGTACAACATAACTGTACTATGGAGAATAGTATGGCATGAAAATTTAATTATTTCAATTTAAAAACATTTACCATTATGTACAATTTGCCACTGTTGTTAAAATTGTAATACTATATCTGGAAAAATAGGCTGTGCTATAACTTCTTCTGTTAGTTTGAAGTTTTGTCTTAATTGTTGTTGGAAAATTTTGTATCACCATGTTATTGTACAACTGCTTCTAAATCATTGTTATGTACAACCTTTTTTAACTGCAATGTGTACATGACAACTTGGAGACCAAATTGTTTTTTATCCTTTTTGGTATTTTACTGTACACATGCACTTGGACAATTTAATAAAACATAAGCAAAATAATGATACAAAAATAAGTACACAAAAATCTAAAGATTTAGCAGGTGTTGGCTCCTATATTCAATGTGTGCTCTATTTTTAATCTTCAGCTGAGTCCTACAAAACTATAATATCTTATATTGCTCTTTCCTTAATTAGATTTTCCTTTCTAGTTTGATAAAACTTGTACATTTTAACTAGAAGGTGAAAATGAAATAGCGCATCTGTGGAACATTCTTTCATAGCGCCAGGCTACACTCTTTTCTAATCCTTTAAGCACCAAAGTTCTCTGTGTTGTAGTTTAAATATAGTTGCGCCCTTCTCCTGTTATTAACAAGCTGTGATATGAAGCCCTACAGCATGTAATGTAAGTGTTTTAGCAGAATGCCTAACTAGATGTCTGTCACCTCCCTGATGAAAATGAACACCGCAGTCAAGATTTCTGCACATTACTGAACACTAGTCCGTGGTAGTGAGGAGATCAGACTCAGATACCAAAAAGAAAAAAATTAAGTTATAAATCAGTTAAAAGTGCCAGCATTAGAATTTATAACTTCTTTAGATTTAACCCCTTAAGGACCAGGCGTTTTTTTTTTTGGTGACACGGTTGTTTTTCCCTCCTCGCTTTCTGAAAGCCATAACTTCTTTATTTTTCCACCAACATAGACCTACATGAGGGCTTTTATTTTGTGGGACAAGATGTACATTCTAATGGTGTTATTCACTATACTATAGAATATACTGGGAAACCGCAAATAAATTCCAAGTGGGACAAATTGTGAAAAAAAAATGTATTTTCGCCATGTTTGCGGGGGTTTTGCTTGTACGGCGTTCAATCTTCAGTAAATATAATGTTTTATCTGTATTCTTCAGGTTGTTATGCATCCGGCAATACCAAACTTTGTGGGTTTCCTTTTTATGTTTTGATACCGTAAAAAATTCCAAACATTTTCTATTTTTGAAATTTGCGCCAGGGGCACATTTTGTGGCGACCAATAACTTTTTTGTACTAACACCTACGGACATCAGTGAGGGGCATTTTTTGCGGGCTGAAGTGCACATTTTATTGCTAGCAGTTTGGAATGCATGCGACTTTTTTGATCATTTTTTTTCCCATTTTTTGAGTGACGTAAATGACCAAAAAGGGCCAATTTTGGCGTTTGGAATTTTTTTTTTTCTTACGGTTTTCAGTGAACAGGATAAATGATGTTATATTTTTATAGATCGGACTTTTTCGGACGCAGCGATACCAAATATGTGTAAATTTTTTATTATTTTAATGATTTTATTTGTAAAATGGGGAAAGGGGGGGTGATTTGAACTTTTAATAATTTTTTTTTTGTACTTTAAAACTTAATTTATTTTTTTTACTGTAAAATTGAGGCCACCTGTGGTACTTGACCAATAGGTGGCGGGATTGTTAATACAACCTAATGCACTGCATAGGCAAAGCATTAGGGTGTACAAAGATGGCGGTTTCCCCACTTCCTGTCTGCAGACGGAAGTGGGGCAAACCGGCCAGGGTAAGTGACGGGAGTCTTCACAAGGCTCCCCACCACAATGCCCGGTGATCGGATCGGCGCAGCATAGCTGCGCTTATGCCGATCACCGCACCGATCGGTGCGCGGCACAGATCGGCGTTAATTATGATGCCGCGGCCATCTTTGCCGCGGCGCCTGATGGGTAAAACAGCGCCAGCGGGCGGAGCCACCCGCCGGCGCTGTTACTGCCGGGTGTTAGCGGCGATTTGCCGCTAACACCCCCCGGCGAGCGGGGGGGGTCGCGGAGCGATCCCCCTGCAAAGCCCCTTAGCGGCCCTGGGACGTACTGATACGCCCAAGGTCGTTAAGGGGTTAAGTGAAAATTAAGGGCCACATGTATGAAAACTGTCTAGGTCTAACATTTTATTTTGCCCATAGCAACCAGTCACAGCTCCCATTTAATTTCATATAGTGCTCTAAAAAAATGAAAAGGGAACTTTGATTGGTTGGTATGGGCAAAAAAGAAAGTCTTACACCTAAACAGTTTTCATACAGATATAGCAGAACTAAACAGAACAGATATTGCACCGTGATTAGTGTTGAGCGATTTTTTGCGCACCCAGTACTGTTCATTGACGCAGCATCTACGTAAATCTTAAAACAGCAATTCTATATTCACCACAGGTGAATTGAAAGGTGCAAAAAATACAGTTTATTATACGAAAACATAACAGATACCTGTTTTTTGACTTTTGCGCACCCAGTACTGTTCATTGACGCAGCATCTACGTAAATCTTAAAACAGCAATTCTATATTCACCACAGGTGAATTGAAAGGTGCAAAAAATACAGTTTATTATATCAAAACATAACAGTTACGTGTTTTTTGACTTTTGCGCACCCAGTACTGTTCATTGACGCAGCATCTACGTAAATCTTAAAACATAAATTCTATATTCACCACAGGTGAATTGAAAGGTGCAAAAAATACCGTGTATTATACGAAAACATAACAGATACGTGTTTTTTGACTTTTGCGCACCCAGTACTGTTCATTGACGCAGCATCTACGTAAATCTTAAAACAGCAATTCTATATTCACCACAGGTGAATTGAAAGGTGCAAAAAATACAGTGTAGTATAAGGAAACAAAAAAGTTACGTGTGTGTAGAATTTTGCGCACCCAGACTGTTCATTGAAGCGCATCTCGTAAATTTAAAACAACAATTCTAAAATCACCACAGGTGAATAAAAGGGTGCAAAAAATACGTTTATTATATCAAAACATAAACAGTTACGTGTTTTTTGATTTTTGCGCATCAGTACTGTTCATTGACGCAGCATCTACGTAAATCTTTAAAACAGCAATTCTATATTCAAAACAGGGTAAATTGAAAGGTGCAAAAAATACCGTGTATTATACGAAAACATAACAGATACGTGTTTTTTGATTTTTTGCGCACCCAGTACTGTTCATTGACGCACGCATCTACGTAAATCTTAAAACAGCAATTCTTATTCACCACAGGTGAATTGAAAGGTGCAAAAATACCGTTTATTTATCAAAAAACATAACAGTTACGTGTTTTTGACTTTTGCGCACCCAGTAATGTTCATTGACGCAGCATCTACGTAAATCTTAAAACAGCAATTCTATATTCACCACAGGTGAATTGAAAGGTGCAAAAAATACAGTTTATTATAAAAACTTAAACAGTTTACTGTTTTTTGATTTTGCGCACCAGTACTTTTTCATTGACCCCAGCATCTACGTAAAACTTAAAAACAGCAATTCTATATTCACCACAGGTGAATTGAAAGGTGCAAAAAATACAGTTTATTATATCAAAAACATAACAGTTACGTGTTTTTTGACTTTTGCGCCCCCAGTACTGTTCATTGACGCAGCATTACGTAAATCTTAAACAGCCAATTCTATTTTTCACCACAGGTTGAATTGAAAGGTGCAAAAAATACAGTTTATTATACGAAAACGTAACAGTACCTGTTTTTTGACTTTTGCGCAACCAGTACTGTTCATTGACGCAGCATCTAGTAAATCTTAAAACGCAATTCTATATTCCCCACAGGTAAATTGAAAAGGTGCAAAAATACAGTTTTTTTATATCAAAACATAAACAGTTAGGTGTTTTTTGACTTTTGCGCACCCAGTATTTGTTCATTGACGCAGCTTTAAACGTAAATCTTAAAACAGCAATTCTTATATTCACCACAGGTGAATTGAAAGGTGCAAAAAATACCGTTTATTATATCAAAACATAACTAGTTACGTGTTTTTGACTTTTGCGCCCCATTTTACTGTTCATTGACGCAGCATCTACGTAAATCTTAAAACAGCAATTCTTATATTCACCACAGGTGAATTGAAAGGTGCAAAAAATTCAGTTTATTATACGAAAAACATAACAGATACTGTTTTTTGACTTTTGCGCACCCAGTATGTTCATTGACGCGCATCTACGTAAATCTTAAAACAGCAATTCTTTTATTCACACAGGTGAATTGATAGGTGCAAAATTTACTGTTTTTTATATCAAAACATAACAGTTACGTGTTTTTTGACTTTTGCGCACCCAGTACTGTTCATTGACGCGAATCTACGTAAATTCTTAAAACAGCAATTCTATATTCCCCAAAGGTGAATTGAAAGGTGCAAAAAAATACCGTGTATTATACGAAACATAACAGATACGTGTTTTTTGCTTTTGCCCCACCCAGTACTGTTCATTGACCCAGCATCTACGTAAATCTTAAAACAGCCAATTCTATATTCACCACAGGTAAATTTGGGAAGGTGAAAAAAATACGTTTATTATTTTCAAAAACATAACAGTTACGTGTTTTTTGACTTTTGCGCACCAGTACTGTTCATTGACGCGCATTTTTGTAAATCTTAAACAGCAATTCTATTTTCACAAGGTGAATTAAAAGGGTTTGCAAAAAATACATTTATTATACAAAACATAACAGATACGTGTTTTTTGGACTTTTGCCCAGTCCAGATTTGTTGATTAGACACCTTGCGTTAATTTGAAACCCGCAATTTTTTTTTTGAAATTAGAGGAATTGAGAATAGCTGTGATTTTGCCGTCTTTTAATTATAGAGACTTTCCAAACTATTTCCTTTACCTTCTCCAAATTTTTATATTTTTTGGCATGGAGGAAATGCAGGTGAAGCGAGCAAAGAGGGGGTAGCACATGGAGTAGAGTACGAGAGAAGTGCTCTTCCAGTGTGGGAAAACACGCATGCCAGCGGATGTTCAGTTGCAGGCCCGTCAGGCCTGTCATCGCTGGGTCAGGGCCCTGTGAATCTAAGTAACGAACATCGTCGCCAATCTGTCCTTCAGTGGTTAATGAAACCCTGCATCTAGCAGTCTTACCTCCTCGTTCCTCCCAGTCACGGCCACAAATGTCGTCATCAGCATCATCAGCATCCGTCCAACATGAGCAGCCCAAATGTCAACTCGTGTACCACCTGTGGATAATCATTGTCTGAAGACCTCTTTGATGACAAAATCCCGGTTTGGGGGTCAGAAGGCATGTTAAAAGTTCAAGAGGATGATTTAGTCTGTCGGGACCCCCAGTTACCGATGCCACCAGAGGAGGTGAAGGAAGCCGGTCAATCGGCAAAATCCCGGGCGGTCGGCAACCCCTTGCAGTGCCCTTGCTTGTAGCACGCAGCTTCTGGATGCAGAAAGTCAGGACGACCAAGTCACCTGTGTTGTTGATGATGATGATGACGAAATTGGGGATCCTTCCTGGTCTTTTCCGCAGAATTTGCTTGCGAGCGCTTCATCAGTGGACGAGGAGGAAGACGATGGGGTGTGTCAATACGGGTTCCCGCCACAAAAAGGGGAAAGAGGGCGGTCGCAGAATTTGCTGATTTGATTCCGCCACCCACGGTCAGCGCAAACCCGCCCCTCGCTTATCGCCGTCAAAAGGTCCCCAGGACCTCTCAAGCCTGGGCCTTCTTGAGCAAGCCTCTGATTCACCAGCGATGTCATATGCCGCCTTTGCCGTAAACGCATAAAGTAGAGGCAAGAACCTTAAGTGGTTAACCACCACCAACATGTTTAGTCACATGCAGCGAATGCATGTGTTGAAATGGGGGGAAAAACATTTGGGCCCAAAAAAGGCCGGGACCGACGCCGGGCCTCCAACCACTGTACAACCTCTGTCTCCGCCTCCTCCTCCTCCGCCCACCAAGCGTTTCCTCCGTGCCCATGTCTTCAGAGTCTTTGATCAGGGATCAGCCTCCGCTTCAGCCCCCACCGTCGCCGAGTCCACCAGCCCCACCAGAGACCCATCCTAACCCTTCTCCTTCCGCCAGTTTGACGACTGCACGCCGTACAGCGGCCAGTTAGCAGCCGCCTTCTGTCTTCCAGGTTTGGGAACAGAAGAAACACTTTAACCCAAACCACCCCAAAGCCAAAGCCTGAATGTCGGCATTGCCAGGCTTTTGGTTTGGAAATGTTGCCTTTCCGTTGGTGGACACAGAGGGGTTTCCCGCCACGTCATGGCCTCGCCTGCCCCCAATACCAGATGCGAGCAGGCTTTCTTTGCCAGAAAAGCGTCCCTGCCCTGGCCAGCCACGTGTCATCTAAAATTTTTAAGCGCGTTGTTCTGCATCTGTGTCCGGAAAGTCCATCTCACCCCCGACAATGGACTAGTAAGCAGGCCAAGGCCGCTATATCTCAGTGACAGTCACTGGGTGAGCTGGGTGGATGGGCTCTGGGGGTGAAAGGTGGCTTCTCAGGCTCGGCGCACGCTTTCAAAACGGGAGGGATGGTGCAGGGCTCTTTCCCCCAAGGTCCTTGGTGGGGGATCACGTGCCCAGAGACACCAGGCCGTGTTGAAATTAATCTGCCTTGGAGACCGTCCACACACAGGTCAGGAGCTGTGGACGGCTCTAAGCAAGGAGACCGAGCGCTGGCTGGGTGACAAGAACCTTGTGCCAGGCAAGGTGGTGTGCGATAACGGGCGAAATCTGCTGGCCGCCCCTTTAAGATCGGTAGGTGGAGCACATCCCTTGCCTGGCACATGTCATGAACCTTGTCGTCCAGAAATTTCTAAAGAGTACCCGGGTCTGGACTGCCTGCTGAAGAAGGCTTCGAGGTCTGACGTTCGCACTTCCGCCGGTCGCACCCTGCGTCATCCCGCCTGGCTGCGTTGCAGCGGCAGCTCGGCCTCCCCGTCAACCCTATCATTGTAGACGTGGCAACAAGCTGTAATTCCACCCTCCCATGCTTTCCCGCGATTGTGGCAGCAGGCAATGCCATTACGCAGTACAAGTGACACATGGCTGACAAGCAGCGGTAACGGACCTCGGGGTGTTGAACCACCGGAGTGGAGGAGGTGAAAGAGCTCTGCACCATCCTTGCCAGTTTTGAAGAAGCCACCAAAATGGTCAGTGCGGACAATGCCTTGTCAGATGAGATTGTGGTGATCTTAGTTTCTGGAACGATCGTTGGACACTCTGAAACAACAGGTCCCGCAGCGACGGAGGAGGAGACGGACACAGATGCGGACACGGAGCCTTTCTCTCCGTCTAATCCAGAAGGCCGACAGTTTCACAATTTCATCGGTCTTCATTAGGCAGTGGGTTTGGGGGGCCAGAGCTAGTTTCAAGGTGGCGCATCAGCTCTCAGGGTGCTCATCTCAGGCAAGCCAGGGCTGTGTTGAAACTGTGCGGAGGCAGCGGAGGAGGAGGAGGAGGAGGTATTCCTAGACACGATGTTACCGACGTCCCTGCCTTGGAAAGAGGTTGGCGCGACTTTGAGGCGGAGGAGGAAGATGAGGAAGATCAGTTTGCTAGTGCCCCTCGACCCAGAGGGGTTGGGAAAAACAAGGCTCCTTCTCTCAATGAGTGCTTGGATGCTCCCTTTCCCCCAAAATGATCCTCGCTTAAGGCCTCAAAATGAACAACCGTTACTGTGTGGCCACCCCCCTGGATCCCCGGTACAAACCAAAAAATCAGCACTTTCCTTCCACCCCCCCAAATAGAGATTAAAATGCAGGAAATGGAGACCCTTTTGGGTTGATCAACTGGAGACATCTGTTGCGTCTGCTTACGTTCCCAAATGTCACGGTGGAACAACATCAGCGACGTGACAGCAGTAGGTGCAAGTAGGCGTAGCGGCAGCAGCAGGCAAGGGCAGAAGCTAATGGGTGACCTTGGCAATCTTTGTTTACCACCTCACCAACGCTGCAATGCAGGGCACACATCAACACACAGAGATGCTTAAGATCATGGTGCACGCTATCTGCGTCTCAACACCGATGTTTTTGCATGTGTTCGGACCAATAGACTTTTTGGGTATCCAAAATGGACGAATGGCCCGAGTGGCTCGTCACGCCATAGAGGTGTTGTCCTGCCAGCGCCAGCGTCATATCTGAACGGACATTCAGCTCAGCTGGAGGAGTCATTTCAGACAAACGCATCCGGCTTTCCACAGATATTGTGAAACGTTTGACTTTCATCAAGATGAATCAGGCATGGATCTCTGATGATGTGTGGCCCCAATTGCCGAGGCACCGATTAGTTGCCGGTTTTATTCACTTCCTTTTCAAACAGAAATGGTCCTCTTGAAAACTTTTTTTTAAAATGATCATTTCTTACTGCAATTTTTATTCTCTTTTCCCAACAGTTCATTTGATGGTTTTGCTGTGAGGAGACTGTAAAAGACAGCAAGGTTTCATGACAACACCGTATTCCATTTACTCACTTTATCTTAAGAAGTTTTCGCATTGTCAATTTTTTTGAGGTCATGTTGCTGTGAGATACAGCAATAATCATGGTCCTTGGAACAGAAATGTGACTTCTAAGTGGCATTTCTCCCTCACAATTTTTAATAGTGGCTGAGAAGTCATATTTATAATTTTTTGGGGTTTATGTTGCTGTGAGTACAGCTATAATTATGGTCTTTGGGGAAAAGAATTTTGGCTTCTAAGTGGCATTTCTCCCTCACCCAAATTTTTTAACAGTGGTGAGAAGTCATTTTTATAATTTTTTTCGTCTTGCTGCTTTGAAATGCAGCAATACTACAGATCCTATTATAAAAAAATGTTGTTTCTAACAGGGCATTTGTTCTTCACAATTGACCCAAAGTGGCTCAAGGGTCATGCTTTTAATTTTTGGGGGCATTTTGCTGTGACATGCAGTATTTTACAGGTCCTATTCTAAAATGTTGTTTCTAACAGACATTTGTTTTTCACAATTGACCAAAGTGGCTAAAGGGTCATGCTTTGAATTTTTGGGTGCATTTTGCTGTGACATGCAGCTATACTTCAGGTCCTATTCTAAAAATGTTGTTTCTAACTTTCATTTGTTGTTCACAATTGACCAAAGTGGCTCAAGGGTCATGCTTTGAAATTTTTGGGGGCATTTTGCTGTGACATGCATATATACTACAGGTCCTAATCTAAAAATGTTGTTTCTAACAGACATTTGTTCTTCACAATTGACCAGTGGCTAAGGGTCATGCTTTGAATTTTTGGGGGCATTTTGCTGTGACATGCAGTATACTACAGGTCCTATTCTAAAAATGTTGTTTCTAACAGACATTTGTTCTTCCCCAATTGACCAAAAGTGGCTAAGGGTCATGCTTTGAATTTTTGGGGGCATTTTGCTGTGACATGCAGCTATACTAAGGTCCTATTTAAAAATGTTGTTTCTAACAGACATTTGTTCTTCACACTTGACCAAAAGTGGCTCAAGGGTCATGCTTTGAATTTTTGGGGGCATTTTGCTGTGACATGCAGCTATACTACAGGTCCTATTTAAAAATGTTGTTTCTAACAGACATTTGTTCTTCACAATTGACCAAATGGCTCAAGGGTCTTGCTTTGAATTTTTGGGGCATTTTGCTGGACATGCAGCTATACTACAGTCCTATTCTAAAATGTTGTTTCTAACAGACATTTGTTCTTCACAATTGACCAAATGGCTCAAGGGTCATGCTTTTAATTTTTGGGGGCATTTTGCTGTGACATGGAGCTATACTCAGGTCCTATTCTAAAAATGTTGTTTTACAGACTTTGTCTGACAATTGTCAGGTGGTCAAGGGTGATGGTGCTGTCAGAAACAGGAATAGTTAGGACACTGTTAAGGACACATATTGCAAAATGACTTGTTTTTGCCCAAAATCTTTAACATAGTATCAATCCTGTATTGAGACAACCCATTTAATACAATGAAAAAAAGAGAAACAAAGACATGGTGGGATTCCATCCTATTTTAAAAATGTGTTTTTAAAATAAAGTACTAAAAAACTTGCATGTAAAATAGCTGTTAAAAAATTCCTTGAATTGTTCAAGGGAGGTACAGGAAACTGACATGTGGTTATTCAGAGAAGGGAGTATGGGCACAACAGAGAACAAAGTACAGAGGACCATTTCACTCCGCACGTTGGGGTAAATGAGAAAAGAATGCCAAAATAAAGGGCACTGGGTGTAACAGGAGCGTTAACCCCAGATTTACAAGTGAAGCCAATTGGTCCACCACTCATCGGGGGCAAGCGTACCCGGTATTTACTGTGTACAGGGAAGGCTGGAGGGTTTTCACACTTCGCTTTCCCCACTCTGCTTCACACGACAGTTTTCGTTTCTGCGTATCAGGCTTTTAACCCGCGTGTTTTTAGATGCGGACGCCGCTGGGGTTTCACCGCACCACTGTAATCCGGCCCTGGGTCATGCTGTGGCCCAGGACAGGTATAGTCAATGTCCAGTGAAACTAAAATGGTGGTGAAAGATCCTTTTTCCGGCACTTTTTAAATGTGGGGGTCATGCAGGTTTGGGGTCTGCTGTGGCCAGGACAGGTATAGTCAATGTCCAGTGAAACTAAAATGGTGGTTGAAAGACTCCTTTTTTTCCCGGGACTTTTTAAATGTGGGGGTATGCGGTTTGGGGCTCGCTGGGCCCGGACAGGGATAGTCAATGTCCAGTGAACTAAATGGTGGTTTTAAGACTCCTTTTTCGCATTTTAAGTGGGGTCATGCGGTTTGGGGCTCGCTGTGGCCCAGGACAGGTATAGTCAATGTCCAGTGAAAACTAAAATGGTGGTTGAAAGACTCTTTTTCCGGCACTTTTTAAAAGTGGGGGTCATGCAGGTTTGGGGCTCATGCTGCGTTCCAGGACAGGGATATTCAATGTCCAGTTCAAGTAACATGATGGTTCAAATCATACTGCCTTCTGGCACTTTTTAATTTGTGGGTGATGCAGGTTTAAGGGTCAGGCTGTGGTACAAGACAGGGGTAGTAAATGGTCTGTGACTTTTTTTCTGTGACTTTTATAACCTAAATGTGTTGCCCAAGATGTAGGACGTATCCATTTGACTGTTGTGGTGTTAATTTTTAGCTTCTCCAGCCTTGTTTGGGTGTAATAATGAAGGTGTTGTTGCTCTCCCATAGACTTTAATGGTAATCGCTCATAATCGATGCTCACTATCGAAAAACCTTATCGATAGCGGCCGACTATCGACTATCGATCGATCTCGGTAGCCAACGCAATCGCTCAACACTAACCGTGATATCATGGCTCAGAATGTTATCAGCTTTTTCAATGCTTTCAGTGGCCTTTGTTTACAGATCAGAGCAGATAACATGACAAGCCTTTGATATCACGGTCAAGCTGTACTCTGCTACATCTGTACATATGGCCCTATATGTCTCTAAAAAATCCTATCAATATAGTATTCACTTGATATACTAAAAAAACTTTCCACACATCCTTAGTACCAACAGCTGTCATAAGAAATGAACAATGGATCAGATTTACTAAACTGAAGGAAACAGAATTCTTGCAATTGTGCAAGTTCTCCCACTTAAAAAGATGAGAGGCCTGTAATTGACATCATAGTTGGACCTCAAATATTTTGTCTTTGTATCCATTTTTGTCATGAGATTTGATTACTCTGTTTCTTTGCTTATCACTTTTTTTGTATGTATTCATTTATGTACTATTCATTCAGTAGCTTACATTCTACATTTTGTTCTTTTTCAGTGATATATATGAGTAAGGTCAATTCGACCGAAACATTAAATATTTAGTATGTCATCAAAAATAATCTGTCTGACTGGAGCCTGGATGTTATGTGGATAAATAAATGAATTAATTTGCATCACGAATATGGAGTGCTGTTGATGAATTATTACTATATGGACTTCTAGAAGTGGTCAACTAGGACCCGTAGTAACTATTACTCATCACTAGAGTTCTGCTCCCACATACACATTGAAATAAAATCTCCAGATCAAGAAAAATCAAGCAAAGTATTAAGAAAAAGTCTTCAATTATCTGTCTCTATATGTTAAAAGCTAGTGAGAAAACCCTTTTAAGCTTGAGTGTAGCAGAGAAATGATCAATTACATTGCATTGATAATTGACCATAGCCATTAGTATTGTGGCTTCTGGTTGTCCTCCAAACAAAAGAACTCAATATCCCCTTCAGGAATAACAGAAGGACAGCACAGTAAGAGAGACTTGTTATTGAACAGTGAACAAGGGTATTTTCTAAAACAGACATGTCAGAATATGTCACAGAATCTCTTTAAACAAATAGAATAAATAAAATATATATACAATTTGTTGTTCACCTTACATTGCACTTGTTTTTTAGAGATCTCTTGCTCATCACATGTTGCTCATAGAAACATTGACTTACAGCCCATGTACATATTTACAAACTCACTTATAAAATATCTGAAAACTCTAAAATATTTTTTTTCTAATCAGATGTATTTTTGTATTGCTTTCCATTCATGGTCCCAAAGAACCAAAAGAATCACCACAAGTAATTAAAATAATGAGTTTATTATATAGTACATACCATATCATGGTGATTAGGGATGAAAATTATGATGCTGAGATTCTTGGAAATCTAAAGTGACTGCAGCTTATTATTTTTCCAAGTCTAGAAGGCATGTACGTATAACATATATGTATGCGATAGCATCAGAAGACTTGGTTTCAATTAATGATTTTATAAATAAAGAAAAATATTATGTCAAAATAACAAAGAGCTGTGTTATCTTATGGTTCATATAGAAAAACACAACTATGGGCAGTAGTTTGAGTGCATTGGTAGACAATTATAAATTTAGGATCTTTTGTTGACTTTCCAATTATTTTTGCAGATACAGTATTTTGGGTCTTTGTTATCACAGATTTTTCTTCTACAATTTATTGAATGCATAAATTCCTTTCAAAATACATAATTTAAGGAAACAAGCTTTCAAAACTGTATATATTTTCCACACTGACTCATCCAATTATTTTTGCTGAAGTTATCTGATAAAGAAATGAAAATAACTTAAAAGAATTTAAACATTACATATCTGCAAGGATTTTTCTTTGCATAGTGCAATTTGAGTGCATTGGACTCTCCCCATGTAACTTTTAAGAACAAAATTATAATTCTTGCAGTAACAACACAAAAAAATAAGCAAAGATTGTTAAAGCTGTACATGTAATACAACATTTTCCGTTATAAAAGACAATTACTATAACATCCCAGGATTGTCCAATATTAATGGTCTTTTAGGAACCCAATGGATTGATATCTGGGTTCCCAGCTCCAAGCACCCAGCATTCACTAGATACATTTGTGACAGTATTTTCTGTGAAAACGTGTAGTCTTACTGAATAATACCTTTTGTTCCCTTAAATTTTATATATATATATATATATATATATATATATATGTAACATTATGCCATATATGGTTCAATTTAGAATGGTTCAAGCGCTATAGCAGATTTCGATTTGTTACAAACAGTCCAATATGCCAAAAACTCGATTAAGATGTCCCATGATTTGTTAAATTCATAAGTCCAGAAAAATAGATAGATAGATAGTACTTGGTCACCTACAAACAAGCAAGATTTCTGGCTCTCACAGACCTGTAACATCTTCTTTAAGAGGCTCATCTGTCCTCCACTCATTACCTGTAGTAATGGCACCTGTTTTAACTTGTTATCAGCATAAAAGACACCTGTCCACAACCTCAAACAGCTACATTCCAACCTTCACTATGGTGAAGACAAAAGAGCTGTCGAAAGACACCAGAAACAAAATTGTAGCTCTACACTAGGCTGGGAAAACTGAATCTGCAATAGGCAAGCAGCTTGGTGTGAAGAAATCAACTGTGGGAGCAATAATTAGAAAATGGAAGACATACAAGACCACTGATAATCTCCCTCGATCTGGGGATTCACGCAAGATCTCAAAATGATAACAAGAGCGGTGAGCAAAAATTCCAGAACCACACGGGGGGAACCAGTGAATGACCTGCAGAGAGCTGGGACCAACGTATCAAAGGCTACCATCAGTAAAACCCCACTAGGCCCCCAGGGAACAGACCTGCATGCCAACGTGTCCCCCCGCTTTAAGCCCGGGACATTCCGGGGGCTTTGAAAGGGTTTCTAGAGAGCATTTTGGGTAATCCCCGAAGGTATTGGAGAATTTTCATATATTTAAAGAAACCAAAGAAAACTATT
>JAODAL010044246.1:0-33064 GCA_025379985.1 Phyllomedusa bahiana
GTAACACTACCGGGTTTAGGGGGCTACTCCCTGGCTAGGGGGGGCAAAGCCGTTATGCGTTAGGGGGGAGGATTGGTTTTTGAAGAGGGTGGCACAAAAACAAGATGGGCGTGTCCAGCAATTTTTTCCCGGGCGCTACCATCCGCCCCTTCAATCTCCTGTTTTTTTATTCAAAAATTGGCAAGTATGCATGCGGCTCAATAGCTTTACATAGCAGTATCTCCCTAACTAACTTCTCCTCCTGTGCGCTGTGACCAGAACAGCTGGGCCATCCTCCCTCTGTCCACAGATGGGATGACGAATTAAATCAGGGAGACTCTGCCCTGTGGGTGTCATGGATTCAAACTGTCATGTATCCCACCACTGGCAGAACACAACAGCACAGACAGAGGGAGAGGGCCCAGCTGCTCCGGTCACAGCATGCAGGAGAAGAAGTAAGTTAGAGTCAAAGTGCCTATGGAAAGCTATTGAGCGGCGCACAGCTGAGACACGGAGCGTGGGCCCTCTCTGTGCCATGCGGGCCGCTGAGATGTGTGGGTCCCTTCTCGACCTCCCCCTCCCACTGTTATGGGCCCCTCTCAAAGCCCCCCTCCAGCCTCCACATGGCTGGGGGAGATGGGGTCCTTGAGCTGAGCCCCACACGGGGGGGGGGTTGTTGAGCGCCCCCCAACAGGCGTAGGGGGGATCTTGAGCGGCAGCCACACACAACTGGAGGGGGCTTTGAGTGGGGTCCCACACTGCTGGAGTGGGGCTTTGAACGGGGGCCCCACATGCCTGGAGGGGGGCCATTGAGTGGTGGACCCCACACATCTCATTGGCCCGGTATCACACTTAAAAATAGGGGTCCGGGCTGTTCACAGAGGCCCATAAATGTGTCACGCTGCACATTAGCTTTTAAAAGGAGGGGGGGGACTTTAGGAGGGGCTCCACATTGCTAGGGGGGACTTTAGCAGGGCTACATACAGCTGCTGGAGGAAGGGGGAGACTTAAGCGGGGTCCACATGGTGGGTGAGTGGGGCCCCACTCAAGTTTCCCCACTACCTACCTGAGTACCTACCTACAGGGGTCCCCCTTCCTTCCTACCTACGAGGAGCCCACTAGCTACTTTTTTTAAGGGAGCCCCTAATTTCCTACCATGATGAGCCCACTAGTCCTATTTCTACGGGACCCACTACTACCTATGAACCTACCTATGGGGAGCCCACTACCTACCTATGGGGGCCCACCATCTACCTACCTACCTACAGGAAGCCCATTAGCTACCTACCTATGGGGAGCCCACTAGCTACCTACCTACAGGGAGTCCACTATCTACCTACATGCGTGGATCCTACTAGCTACCTACCTACTCAATGGGAGCCCACTATCTGCCTACCTACGGGGGCCCACTATCTACCTACCTACCTATGAGGGGTCTATTTAACTAACTGCTTACGGGTGGGTTATACACCTAACTACCAGGGTACTAAGGCGATAATTATTACCTTTTGGGGCACTATGGATGGGGAGTTTGTACATGAGGAAGGCACAGGTGGGAGGATGATAGAAGAGTGAGGAGGTGTTTGTGTTGTAACTTCTGCAGGGACTTGTGGTGGCTGGGAGAAGTCCTCATGGTCGTCTGGACTGAATGGAAAAGAAAAGGAAACGTGAACGACTCATCAGACAAGACATCAACTGTGAGTCACCAAATATAACTGCACTGTGTGCACTTGAATCTACAACTATATGGTCACTGTATGGAGGTAGCATTGGTCTTGGTGTATATTCAGTAGCAGTATGGTGGTATTATTCAGTATCTTTATGGTGGAGATATGTGGTGATGATTTGGCGGTACTATTCGGTCTGTGTATATTGTTGTTATATTGGTCTGGGTTTAATGATATGGTCAGTAACATTATAGTGGTGACACGCAGTGATCATGTGGCAGTATTCCCAGGCACTTGCATTCATACTGACCCGCATAACATAGATAAACTATACGTTGTAAAATCCAACAAGAACTAAATCCCAAAACAAGTGTTTGGGTTTTTTTGGGGGGGGGGTTAGGTGGTGGGAAAATGCTGGGCGGGGTTGGTAGATGATAGGGTGTGGGGTGGGTGTGCGCGGATTGATATGGTTGGTGGAGGGCAGGGTTAGCAGGGATGGGATTGGTAGGGAGGGCCCAGACGCTTCAGCTGTATGGGGCCCTGAAATTTCTGATGACGACCCTGTGCACGTGACTGCCGGGGTTGGCAAACAGGATTAGTGTGCAGCTGCTGACTCTGCAGACATGTTATAAAATGGATGTGCAGAGTTAAATTACTACCACCTAGAGTTTTAAAGTCAACAAGCGCTCGTCATCTAGTTAAAGGAACAAAAATAGTTTCCTTTAGAACGATAAAAAAGCATCTCAGATACACAGTAATGCAGAATTTATTTATTTTTACGGGCAGCTGTATACAGTATTTATCCTCAGTTCTTCCATTGGGTCACATGAACTATACTCTGCCTTGCCAAAACAAACAGCGTCTTCTGTGTGAACCTTAAGTTTTTCTCTCTGTTCACTTCTATGGAATACTCAATATAAGTTATATAGGAATATATAGAGAGACTGACTTCCAATCTACATAAAAATCAGTGTATTTTGATGGATCAGAGTCTGTGTCACATAACTCAAAGGAGGACCAGAGCTGCAGTCACCCATACCATTTACAGCGGCTGGTAACCCAACACTTACAATAAGTGGTGAGTACAGGGACCTCTGCATGTATCAGAGCATGCCCACAACAATCTGCCATAGAAGTACATTAGTTGTTTTCTGACTTCGGTTTCTTATTCAAGTTCCTGCTTTCTGGCAAACCTCTAAAATTGCAGTTTACCTTTCAGAAGATTAACTCGGGCAAGATGGTTGCACCACAACACATGTAAAGAAAAAAGAATAAAAAATATAAAATCAGAAAATAATAAAATAGAAAACATACTTTAATTATATCTGCAGTCGTATGAGATGCAAAATGACATTTAAAAAGCTAGTTTTTGGTGGTTTTTCTCTACTGTAAGACAATTTGCAGCAGAGTTTAGAGCTATTTGCACCATCCACGTCAGTTTGTAAAATTGATGTGAAAAGCCAGCATGGGTTATTGAGTTAGACACATTTATCAATTCCAACATTTTGGAAGAAGACACCAAAAAAGTCACGTGAGATAATAAAAAGTGATATTTCTACTCCAAAAAGATCACAGAAAAATAGACATTAATTATTCAAAAACAAAACCACAAGGCCATACTTACAGTTCAAAGGCTGGACTATAAACCGAATCCCGTAGGAAGGCAACACAGACCCCTATGCAACATGGAAAAGATATAACAGGTACAGATAATTAATGAGCAGAAGCTCACACCCCCATCCACTAAGGGAGCAACTGAATGATTAAAAAAACTGCACCTTAAATAGGTACCAATTCACACCGCTATGCAAAAAGGCACAGTATAATACATGAGGAGACTGCACGAATGCAAAAATATCGATAAGACAACCACTCGAACGCCTTCTATGTATGAGGGGGGTGGTTGCTGGTATTATAATTTTCATATAGATCAAAAGGGGCCCGCCATTTTTTACAGATACATGTGGTACACCATTCAGGCTTACAACCGATGACGCCTCTACTATTCGATTGGGCGGGCTGCCTAGCACTTTTTAGGTGTCCAACACAAAATATTTACACCCTCTGCTCCCCAGTATTTTAGGGCAAAAAATTACATATTAGAAAAATATCAAATCTGAGGTATTAGTTGATACAGTGGCCACTATACGCAAGCTCATAAGCCCCATCAAGGCTCCTTATTTCTTGAGAGTCCCTACACTAACCACTTACAGAAAAATCACAGAAAAGTGGGACATTAATTACTCAAAAACAAAACCACAAGTCAGTCTCTCTATGTATTATACTGTGGCTTTTTGCATGCTGGTGTGAATTGGTATCTACTTAAGGTGCAGTTTTTTATTATTCAGTTCCTCCCTTAGTGGATGGGTGTGTGAGCTTCTGCACCTGTTATATCTTTCCCATGTGGCATAGGGGCCTGTGTTGCCTGCTACAGGATTCAGTTTATAGTTCAGCCATTGAACTGTAAGTATGGCCTTGTGGTTTTGTTTTTGAGTAATTTATGTCCTATTTTTCTGTGATTTTTCTGTAAATGGTTAGTGTAGGGACTCGCAAGAAATGAGGAGCCTTGATGGGGCTTGTGAGCTTGCATATAGTGGCCACAGTATCAACTAATACCTCATATTTAATATTTTTCTAGTATGTCATTTCTGCCCTAAAATACTGGGGAGCAGAGGGTGTAAGTATTTTGTGTTGGACACCTGAAAAGTGCTGGGCAGCCTACCCAATCAATAGTGGGGGTCATCAAAATTTTTAAGGCATGGTTACCACATTTTTCTGTATAAAATGGGGCACCCTTTTTTACACTTTTTTCTATATGCTTATAATACCAGCAACTGCACCCCCCCCCTCATACATAGAAGGCGTGTGAGCAGGGCCGTCATTAGGGGAATACAGGCAGTACTCCCGTATCTGGCCCAGCCAGACTATAAAGCAGGGGGGAGGGGGCCCGCCGCCGTTGGCAGGTACCGCCCCCTTGCTTCATTATAATGGTAGAGAGAAGAGGCCACAGGCCTGTTCTCTCTACCTTGATTTGTCCGCCGACTGCGACGCTATATGTGCCTGGGGCCCGGCGCTGCTGATGGGGAGGGGCCCGGCACTACTTATTGGGAGGGGCCCGGGGCTACTGATGGGGAGGAGAAGCCCGCTCTGAGAGTCACGCAGCGCTGCACGCCATCATGTATTTCAGTGGATGTCTGTAACTTACTACATCTTCAGCGTGGCGCAGAAGCTTGTGACTGAGCAGCCAGGCGGCCCCTCCTCCTTCCTCGGGCCGCGGGCAGGAGTGGCGCGCAGCACTGTGTGATTCTCAGATCGGGCCTCTCCTCCCCAATAGAAGCCCCGGGCCCCTCACCAGAAGTAGTGCCGGGCCCTTCCCCATTAGTAGCACTGGGCCATTTCCCAGTCCTATGGGGGCCCCCATAAGGCCCCTGTATGTTGTAGAGCCCCCCATAAGGCCCCTATATGTTGTGGGGCCCCCATAAGGCCCCTATATGTTTTGGGGCCCCTATAAGGCCCCTGTATGTTGTGGGGCCCCCCATAAGACCCCTGTATGTTGTGGTGCCCCATAAGCCCCCTAAATGTTGTGGGGCCCCCATAAAGCCCCTGAATGTTGTGGGGACCCCATTCAAGGACCCTAAATGCTGTGGGGCCTCCATAAGGCCCCTGAATGTTGTGAGGGACCCATTCACGGCCTCCAAATGTTGTGGGGCACCACTCAAAGCCCGTCACCAGACCTGTGGGGCCCCCACACGGCTGGGGGAATTTGGGAGGGGGACTGCAAGGGGGTGGCTGAGTGGGACCACCCAGTTTCCTCCATGGGGGCCCCACTTGAGTTCTCCCTCTACTTACGGGACCTTCTCCCGTGGCTACCTACCTAGGGGGACCCACTATCTATTTAAACCTATGGGGGTCCCTATAAAACTAACTACCAGGGCACCAAAGGGGTAATTATTTACTATTTGGGGAACTATGGATGGGGAGTTTGTTCATAGGGAGATGTGTACAGGTGGGATTGTGAGTCTCAGGTGTTTGTGTTGTGAATTCTGCAGGGACGAGTGGTGTCCAAGAAAAGTCCTCATGGTGGCCAGGACTGGATGGAGAAGAAAGGGGAAAGTGAACTAATTATCAGATGACGTCACCTGTGAGTCACTAAATATAACTGTACTGTGTGCACTTGTATCTACCATTATGTATGAAAACTGTCTAGGTGTAAGACTTTCTTGTTGTCCGTAGCAACCGATCAGAGTTCTCCTTTATAGTGCTCTGAAAAAATGTAAGGGGAACTCTGTTTGGTCACTATGAGCAACAAAGTCTTATACCTAGACAGTTTTCATTCATGTGGTCCTATATGGTCACGATATGGTGGTAATATTGGTGTTATTGTAATGGATTTTATTCAGTAACAGTATCGTGGCATTATTATGCATCTTTACAGTTATGTGGTGATGATGTGCTGTATTACTTGGTCTTTGTATATTGTGGTTATATTTGTAATATCGGCTTTAGTATGTTGGTTTGGTCAGTAACATTATAGTGATATTAGTCACCATATGTAGTGATATGTGGCGGTATTATTTGGACTTTGTATATTGTTTGGTTATATTGGTCTGGCTATACTGGTTTGGTCTACAACATAGTAGTGTTATTATTCACTATATGTGGTGATAAGTATCAAAATTAATCGGTCTATTTATATTGTTGTGTTATATTTGACTGGGTATAGTGGTTTGGTCAGTACCATAGTGGTGACACACGTTGATCATGCAGTGTTATTTGCTGGCCCTTGTATACGTACTCATTACTGCAAAATAGATAAACTGTTGTAAAATTCAACAAGAACTAAATCCAAAGACAATGGTGCAATTGCATTTTTTTTTTTTCCTGGAGTTGGTTGGCAGTGGTTGCTGGGCGTGGTTGTTAGGGGCGGAGCGATGGGGTTGACAGGGAGTGGAGTTGACAGGGGGCGGGGTTCCCCGGGGGGGGGTTGATGGGGGCCCAGGTGTTTTAGCTGTAGGGGGGCCCTGAAATTTCTCATGGCAGCCCTTCGTGTGAGTGGTTGATTTATCGGTATTTTTTCATTTGTGCAGTCTCCCCTTGTATTATACTGTGGCTTTTTTCATATTGGTGTGAATTGGTACTTACTTAAGGTGCATTTTTTATCATTCAGTTGCTCCCATAGCAGATGGGTGTGTGAGCTTCTGCTCATTAATTATCTGTACCTGTTATATTTTTCCCATGTGGCATAGGGGCCTGTGTTGCTTGCTATCTCTACTCTACCCAGTTACATGATGTGATTTATGTTCTTAACCCCTTACTGACCTATGACGTATGGGTACGTCATAGCGCCGGTAAGTGGCTTTGAAACGGGATCGCGGAGCGACCCCGCTTCACAGCCGCCGGGTGTTAGCGGCTAATTGCAGCTAATACCCGGCGGTTTCAGCGCAGGTGGGCGGCGTCGCCCGCCTGTGCTGTTTAACCCATCAGGCCACGCACCGTTTTTCAGCCCGATCGGGACATCAGCGATAAGATCGCTGAGTCCCGATGGGCTAACATGGCAGCGCAGAGCCTTGTGAAGGCTCTGATCGCTGCCATGTTCCTGTTTGCCCCAATTCTTTGTACACCCGCCATCTTTGTACACCCTAATGCATTGCCTATGCAATGCATTAGGCTGTACTAATGATCGCACCCCATAGTGGTCAAGCACCATAGGGGGACTAAATGTTAAAGTAAAAAAAAAAAAAAAATAAAGTTTTAAAGTACAAAAAAAAAAGTATTAAAAGTTCAAATCACTCCCCTTTCCCAATTTTACAAATAAAAACAATAAAATAATAAAAAAGTTACACATATTTGGTATCTCCACGTCCGAAAAAGTCCAATATATAAAAATATTATATAATTTATCCCGTACGCTGAACACCGTAGAAGAAAAAAAATTCCGAACGCCAAAATTGCGTTTTTTTGGTCATTTCACGTCACATAAAAATTGGAATAAAAGTAATCAAAAAAGTCGCATCCATTTCAAAGTGCTAGCATTAAAAGTACACATCTGCCCACAAAAAATGCCACCTCACTGACGTCCGTAGGTGTTAGTACAAAAAAGTTATTGGTCGCACAAAATGGCGCCGCAGCACAAATTTCAGGAATAGAAAATGTCTGGATTTTTTTTACGGTACCAAAACATAACGGAAACCCCACATGTTTGGTATTGCCGGATGTGTAACAACCTGTAGAATACAGATAACACATCATTTTTACCGAAGAATAAACTCCGTAAAAACAAACATGGCGCAAGTAAGTTTTTTTTCACATTTTGCCCCACTTAGAATTTTTTTGCCGTTCCCTAGTATACTCTATAGTAAAATAAATAACACCACTAGAAAGAACAACTTGTCCAGCAAAATAAAAGCCCTCATATGTCTATGTAGGTGGAAAAAAGTTATGGCTTTCAGACGGCAAAGAGCAAAAAAATTTAGAGCCATATTATTATGACCGTCCCTCCGGAAGGGGTTAATGATTCTTTCAGTGAGGCACAGGCAGTCAATTAGTTTGAACTTTTTTAGACACAGGCTAAAATGCCACCACCTTTGATAAATGTAGGCCTATATGTAATAAAGAAACAGAGAGCTTAACAGAGAGCTTAATAAAATCTGTAAAAAAGTGATAAAAACAGCTAAAATTCAAAATGAAAGGCAGGTGGCCAAGGACAGCAAGACTAACCCCAATAAATTCTTTAAGCATATAATCAGGGGGGCATGATTAATTTATATAAATATGTTAATGGTCCCAACAAAAAGTATGCGGAAAAATTATCTCAAGTGAAGCCCCCTCAAAAGACAAGAGGACATTCCCTTCGACTAGAGTAAAAAGGATTCAATCTCCAGAGGAGAAGAGCGTTCTTCACTGTAAGAACTGTGAATCTGTGGAATAGCCTGCCTGAGGAGCTGGTCACAGCAGGAACTGTAGAGAGTTTCAAGAAAGGCTTAGATACCTACCTGGAACTAAAGAATATGAATGCGTATGTAGCTATGTAAAATTCTGGATCCTGGCTGATGGAGGCTCTGGGGTCAGAGATATGGTCTCCACTGGAGCAGATTGGTTCTTGCCTTGTGAGTTCCAGGGCATTAACCAGTGGTGAGGCTGGGCATAATGTCCTTGTCTCTCTCCCTCACCCACATTTTCCGCACCCTTGGTTGAACTTGATGGACACATGTCTTTTTTCAACGGTACTAACTATGTAACTATGTAGGGTAGCGCCAGTTAGTCATTTTACTGAAGCATTTTTGGGCAGTGCATGTGATATAGGTGAGGTTCATCAAAAACAGGTTCCTTCTAAACAAAAGTCGACAGAGTCATTGATCAGTCAAATATGGTGTGAAGATTGAGCAATAAACCTTCAGATGGGTGGTGAGAGTTTCAAAGTAACTTAAATCGTGATGGTTTTCACTAGTGTAGCCACATGAGCTGCTGTCTGTTTTTGTGAGGTAACGGCCTGAAGGTCCCTATTCTGTCACTTTCTTTTTTGTGAAGTGACTACCCATCCATGGGCCCTCGTCCATAGACCTAAGGATCACTGTGTCATCAGCAACTCCTTTGAAGCTATTGTAAATATGTCTAAATCCCTTTAAACATCCCCTTCTTTTTGTAACCAAGTACAAAGAAAATGTCTTTAAGAGTAGGGAGTGGGTACATAAAGAAATGAGTGCCTTTCAAATCTGTGCCACTCACTGTGTTTGCTGATGACACAAAAATATACTGATCAGCCATAACATTAAAACTACTGACAGGTGAAAGGAGCAACATTGATTATCTTGTGACAATGCCACCTGTCAAGTGGTGGGATATACAAGGAGATTAACTTGAAAGAGGCCCTGAATGTTCTGTGGTAACTTACGATAAGATGAAGCTATCTGAACCGAGAAAAATATGCTACATACCTTGTCATACAGTGGCGAAAATAAGCATTTGATACAATGGGGATTTTGAAAGTTTTCCCACCCACAAAGAATGGAGGGGGTCTGTAATTTGTATCATAGGTACTGTACACTTCAACTCGGAGAGACAATTGAGTTTTAAATAATTAATTTGCATTTTATTGCATGAAATAAGTATTTGATAAAATAGAAAAACAGAACTTAATATTTGGTACAGAAACCTTTTTTTGAATTTACAGACGTTTCCTGTAGTTCTTGACCAAGTTTGCACACACTGCATCAGGGATTTTGGCCCACACTTCTCCATACAGATCTACTCCAGATCTTTTAGATTTTGGGGTTGTCATTGTGCTACATTGAGTTTCAACTCCCTCCAAAGATTTTTGATTGGGTTCAGGTCTAGAGACTGGCTAAGCCACTCTAGGACCTTGAAATGCTTCTTATGGAGCCACTCCCTAGTAGCCCTAGTTGTGTGTTTCATGTCATTGTCCTGCTGGAAGAACCAGTCACAACCCATCTTCAATGCTGTTACTGAGGGAAGGAGGTTATTGGCCAAAATATTGTGATAAATGGCCCCATCCTCCCTTCAATACGGTGCAGTCGTTCTGTCCTCTTTGTGGAAAGCACTCCCAAAGTATGATGTGTCCACCCTTAATCTTCACAAATGGGATGGTGTTCATGGGGTGGTACTCACCCTTCTTCTTCTTCTTGGAGTTGATACCAAAAAGTTCTTTTTCGGTCTCATCTGACCACATGACCTTCTCCCATATCTCCTCCACGTTCCCCAGATCTTATTCCAGTTGATTATCTGTGATATGTGCTGGTTAAGAGGATCGGATCCATGAGGACCACACCTTACAACTGGCAGGACTTTAGGGATCTGCTGCTTTAGTGATATGCCACATGACACCATCAGCAGTTTTGTCCACAGTTTGAAGGGTCAGAGCTGTTTTTCTAGCATGAAGGACAATATCAGGCAGTTGGTTTCCATGTTATGACTGATCATTGTAGGTGTAAAACTTAAAACTGGACATGACTGTGAAATAATACAAAAAGCTGGAAAGCTGGCAATCTATATGTAAGCGTGCGGTGTGAAGATCAATGAAGACTACGATATCCTTGCCATCTTATGCCATCTTAGACCTGTGGCGTTTAAACCTTTGTTTCTGCTCAACCTCAGGCACTGCAGTGAGTCGGGATGCTCTTCTCTGCCTGCAGCCTGCCCTGTCTATTGCAGGCTTAATAGACATGGCATTCCAGTTTAACTGCTGTGCTCAACTGGAACCAAATTAGAACATAACCATAAAAACAAACTCCAGAGCTGACAGTCTCTACCGTATAACTGTGTACACAGCCGCTAGCTCCACCCCTGTCAGTTCTCCTGACTGGCTGAACTGTTTCCCTAACAGCCCCAGCTCTCTCTTCTGCAAGGCTGTTAACCTGTACACCTCTATACATTTCCCAGATCACTAGACTACTATCACTGTACATAAACATCCTAACCATGCAGACACATCATTATACAGTATAAAACACTTACATACACTTGCCCTCCTTTACAACCTATATCCAGTTTTCTGCTTTACAAAAATTTTAAAAGA
The DNA here is from genome assembly GCA_025379985.1 of Phyllomedusa bahiana. Lineage (NCBI taxonomy): Eukaryota > Metazoa > Chordata > Amphibia > Anura > Hylidae > Phyllomedusa > Phyllomedusa bahiana. Next base: position 11,179 of record JAODAL010044246.1, read on the forward strand.
CTTGGGCAAGCCACGCACAAAAGTGTCCAATTTTCTGGTAGCTTTATGCCACTCTCACCACTTTTTTAAAAAGTATACTGGCCTCAGAGGAAAGGGTGTGGCATAATTGTAGCTAAAATCTATGCCAGTTTATAGCTGCCGTAGGCTTCAGTTTTGAGTGCATGGACTTCTACAATACACACATCGACACAATAAAGAAAATGAAAAAGGTCAAGCATAGACTTCAGTCTGGAACAAGTACTATATATGTGAGCAATATACAAATACTAATTTATCCAGTAATGCTGCCATACAGTCATTATGCAGTATACTAGTGATATACAAGGTCTATACAGACACTGTGGACTATAAAAGCAAAAATAGCACATTTTACAACTAATAGACTCACTCCTGTTGCTTGCTCACTCACCAGACAGTGCAATGGACATCTGAGGACTTAGGGTCACATGTATGAGAACTGTCTTGGTCTAAAACTCTCTTTGTTGCCCATAGAAACCAATCAGAGCTCCCCTCTCATTTTTCCAGAGCATTATATGAAATGAAAGGGGCGCTCTCACTCAACAAAATGAGTTTTAGACTAAGACCGTTTTCATACATGTGGCACTTAGAGTTGAGAAATAGTTTTTTGCAGATTTTTAAAAAAATATTTCTTTAGGTTTATTGTGCCATATTACATAAGTTTTTTAGACAGTAGTTAGAGCTGGCATTGATGTATGGGCACAAGTTGGCTGGTGGCAAAGGTGTCTGTTATTGTGTATAAGGGCTACAATGTGGTTGACACTATTGTATGAGCATAACGTGCTCATCATAGTTTTGGCAATGCTTTATTGCTGGCACATTATAGTGGGTAATTATAGCGTAGCTATAGCCAAAGCAGCAACTTATGGGTTTATTCAAAAACGGCCTGATACACCTTGTGGATGATATTTCCTATGTGGTTATCATGCAATTAAAAGTGGACATGCACACCTTTTTGTATAGATATGGTGGACCCTTAAAGCAATTTTTTTTCTTTGAGTACTACTATGTGGCTTCTGCTACTATTATCCATAACTTTAATTATTTCTATTTATGCTGTTTGTGTAATTAGATAGTGGGGGCTCATCTCATTTTGTTATGGGGCCCTATGAATTCTAGCTCCACCCCTGACAGAGACACTAAAACACTGTTAAAGGGAAATCCTAGGATATTCGTAAATTTTCCACTGATTTAGTTCCTAGTTATTATTCATCATTTTATCTCTATCATAATTTAAATCTATACTACATGCTTGGACTTCCTGGAGAACTTGTGGTAGACATTTTTATACACAGCAGACAATATGAAAAAGCAGAGCTGTAGTGTACAGCATGGGGGAAGACAAAGCAGCAGCTTGAGCCTGTGATGAGCAAATAGATACCTAATACCCAATGTGGCTAGGCTGTATTTACTAGTAAAGCCAAACAGATGAAATTGTAGAGAAAGAATTAGAACCTGTAGGAATTGGCTTGTATATAATACTTACCACTCTATCTGTGCATTTCTCCAACAGAAAGTTATAAGCTTTTACTGGCCATGTAGTGAATATATGCTGCAGCTCATTTACAGATAAGTGGTACCATGCATCAATCAAGACGTGGGATATGGTCTTAAAGTTTTCTCAGAGTTGTGCCTTAATGTGTCCATATGTGCTGTGTCTTTGATGGCCATTTAGGACAATTTAGATATAACTATCCACAAATTGCAACATGTATTAACTAAACTTACTGCCAATGCTGTTTAACATCTGCTTGGTATTTGCCTTGATTGGACAGATGTTAAATGTTTTAAGATGATGATTACATGTGATCATGTAAGTGTAGCTCTACTGAAAGCAAACCATGTAGAACAGTGGATGGATCTCAGTCATAGGGCAGACATGCAGCCCTGACATGTGTTGCTGTGTGTACACATTGCAATTTCACATTGTATATGATCATACACTATTATAGTATACAATTATACTGTTAAAATTTCATTGTTCTATTATCACCTTCTTCATCAGTGCTGTCAATTTCTGCTTATTCTTTTCTCGTACTAAAGGAGGAGAGTGCTTTTGAGTGGCAGTGGGGATCTTCTCTATTAGTGTCTTGTTAAACATATATTCATTCACCTTTCAGAAAAAAAAGCCTGTTTTTAATTGTTATTTGCACTTTAAAAGACTGTTCAGCTATCTTAGGGCGTGTTAACACAATGGATATTTTTTCACCAGAAATATCCACTGCAGCATCCATTGCAGAGATCCAAGGTTATACCCGCAGATTTCTGCAATGGATTTTCACTTTGTAGCAGCAGTTTTCGTCAATGCTTAAAACATAATTTAGCCCCATTTCATTGATGTTGATTCATGTCTTGGCTGCCTGATGTGGAATTCACCGTCATTCTACATACAGTACAGGGGTTATCAGGTTTCTCTAAAAATTTAATAGGAAACTGGTGGCCCCATAAAAAAAAGCCTATACTCCCCTTCCTCTGCTCCTCTGTTCCAGCGCTGGGTGTCTCTAGTCTTCTGTTTTCTTTCTTCAGCCTCCAAACTGGATGGCACCACTGCAGCCTGCTTACATCATCGTTCACCTTTGAATGTGATGTAAGGAAAGTGACAGACCCAACATTGGAACCGAGCAGTGAGGAAAGGTGAGTAGAGGCTTTATTCTTCTTTATTCCATGCCCTTGTCATCTCCCGCCTAGACTACTGCAACATCCTTCTCTGTGGCCTCCTGTCTAGCACTCTTGCTCCCTTTCAATCCATCCTCAACTCTGCTGCCCGTCTTATCCATCTCTCTCCTCGCTACTCCCCTGCCTCTCCCTTCTGCCAAATCCCTTCACTGGCTTCCCATTGCCCAGCGAATTCACTTCAAGTTGCTAACCATGACCTACAAGGCTCTCCATAACCTCTCCCCTATACATCTCTGCCTTAATCTCCAGATACTCCCCCTCACGCAATCTCCGCTCCTCACAGGACATTCTTCTCTGCTCTCCCCTTATCAGTTCCTCACATAACCGTCTCCAAGACTTCTCTCGTGCTTCCCCCACACTCTGGAACTCACTTCCCCAAAACATCAGACTCTCTTCCACTTTCACCAGCTTCCAAAGCAACCTGAAAACCCATCTTTCCAGGATAGCCTATAAACTATAGTACCCCTGCTGTCACTACACCCCCCAAAAACAGGTCTGCACCCACCTTTTGTCTCCTTCCCCCTTCCTTGTAGATTGTAAGCCTTCGCGGGCAGGGTTCTCTTTCCCTCTGTGCCAGTTGATTGTCACATACTATCAGCATTGAACTCGTTTGACTTATGTTATGTTTGTAACCCTCTTGAATGTACAGCGCTCTGGAATCAATGGCGCGCTACAATAAATAATAATCATAATAAATAATTCTTTATTGAGGCCACCTATTTTATTTCTAAAGAAACCAAACAACCCCTTTAAAACATTGACGTGTCACCTCTTATTTCTTTCCGCATTGAGAATTTAAAACCTACAGTGGAAAAATCCAAGATACAGTGGACTGTGATAATTTTCAGGTGGATTTTGACATGAGTACCAATGCATGATCTATATCAGAATCTGACTGCTCCGCTGTTTTGAGAAATCGTTCATTAATTGTTATTCCTTGTTTTATGCGATGTTGATACAGTGTACATGAGTCTGTCATACTGTGAGGTTGTATAATGTGATTATTAAACACACTGGACCAAGGTAGCTGGACTGTTGGACCACTATACTCCTCAGCTCCGCCAGGCCCAGTCATGGCAGCTGACTTCAACAATGATCAGTTTCTCTGCGGAGGTTGGTTTGTGGGTTGTGATGCTAGAGGGGGGACTGAGAGGCGCTAATAAAAGGTTGTGTTTTTGGGCTAAAGTACCGAATGCACATGTGGAGTCAAGTTGACCTGTGGTTGGCCTGTAGGACTTGCAAGGCCTAAGACCTGTCCATTAGTGGTGCATCAGTTAACTGGAGACCAGACTGAGATTTTTTTTTGCTGGTGAAGCATCACTGGACTGTGAGACTGGAACAGATGCCCCATTGCAGGGGACAGAGTGGGTTGAAGGTTAAAATATGATGCATGGCCTGTGGAAATGTTATACAATGGTTTGCCTGTCATTGAATAACAGTGGTCTTATCCTCTTGTCAACCTGCTAAAGATTTGATGCACATTGGCAGCTAATCTTCAGCACATCTACAGCAGAAATCAAGGAACAGCTTCAAATTACCACTGCAGAAATACATTGAATTATAATCCATCATAATGAACTAGACTTAATGATGAACTGAGATGCAGTGTCAAATACTGTCTGTAGATTTCAAAATGTGCTCTAGAATGTTCAAGTAGTAGCGCCACCTAAATTATACTGCACCCCTACAGCGAGAGAGGTCTAACACCATTGGGCAGGTTTTGTGTAAAATTTGCTTGTTTAACCTAGCACATTCTGTTACTATTTCTTTGTCTTGTTTCCAAAGCAGCAATATTGGGTGGGGGGGGGGGAGGGGAGAGGGGATTTGTTTTGTTTATTTTATCCCCACCTTCCAAGAGCCATATATATTTAATTTTTGGGATAAATAGTAATAAGAGGACTTGTTTTGTGTGCAGTGAGTTGTCATTTGAATTGTACCATATAACTTATTGGGAAACTTACAAAAAAACAATTATTTTTCAAGTAGCACGGGGAAAAAAGCAATTACACCATTTTTTAAGAGTTTGATTTTTTAAGGTGTTCACCATGCACTATAAGGGATATGTAAGTTCTGTTATTCTGACTGATACTTATTTTTACTTCCAACAGAGGACCTCTTGTTTAAGAAGTGAGCTGTAGTATTTATAGGCACTATTTTAGTGTAGATAATTCTTTTTGAACACTTTTTAAGTTCAAAGGTGCCAAAGTGACCTAAACATTGGATTTTTGGAGGGTTTTTTATATGATAAATGGGAAAAGAGGGGTTATTTTAGCCTGTAATCGTTTTTATTTTATATTTTCAAAACTCTTTTGTTTTTACCATTTTTTCCCCTCAATTTGTGGAAATCCTCTAGGGTACTTGACCATCAGGGCACAGTCACTTGTACCCCACACTGCATTACTAATGTATTGCAGCCTAGTGTACAATTATTGTAATATACTACTAGTGGTAGCATATAATAGGTACTGTTGTAAGATGGCAGGCAGCAGGCTGACCACAGCATCTAAGTGGTTAAATGTCCAGCATCAGAATTATTTCAGATCGCAGCTGCTGATGGCAAATTATAGAACTAAAAGCCAGCACCCACCATGTGTGGCGCAAGCTCAGCTCCAGAGCACTTTTCATACTCTCAGTATGACATTGAAACTTACATGTACATCACATGTTGGAAAAGAAATAATTAGAGACCACCACATTACACTTAGGAAAAAATGTAAAAAAAATGATATTAGCTGAGACATTTAATGTACTTTAAATTAAAGGGGTGTTCCCATGAAGCAAAATGTACTGCCCAGGTCTGCTCTCTGCTAGCTACAAGCTGACCATGCATGGGAATGAGGAGGGTGGTGCCTGTGTCCGTCCTCTCCTTACACTAGTATGGGAGCTCAGAATATAGCTGAGTGTGTGCTTAATTCTGCATAAATTGGACCTCAGACTACATCATAGTCCTAAAAGTAGATAAAGAGAACCAAATCAAACAAATGAGCCAAAAATATTAAAACTTTTAACTGATTTATTGAGGAAAATGATCCAATTTTACAAAAATCTGTGGGGTGGAAAAATATATGAACCGGGTGATTTGCAGATGTTTTTTAAGATAAAAAATTTGAATCAGGGTTTTCCAAACAATTTGGGAAAACTATCAGGTGTGAGTGGGAAAAATTTTTTATATAAAAGACAAGGGTGTATCAAAGTCTGAAAGGTTTAAAAACCCCAAAATTTTGGGAAATGTACATGGGAAAAAACATAAGTAAATTTCCGGGACATTTAGTAGCAGAGCTGTTAAAATTAAACGAAAAATAGAAAAAGGGTACAAAACCCAAAATTTTTTAAAGGGAATTTTTTGGCCCCCCCCCCAAAAAATCACAACAGACTAAAGGGGACTAAGTGAACAAAAAGCAAAAACCCTTATTAGGCTATGGCCTCCCCCAACGGGTTTTAAAAGGGGCGCAATTTTTGCCACTTTTTGCGCTCAAAACGAGCAAAGTTTCCCCCCGTCATTACGGGAAAACCCACAGTTTCTAAAAATGGGGGAAAATTTTTTTAATTTTTTGCCCTCCTCTCCCCCGGGGGTACAATTTCGCCCCCCCATGGGGTTTTAAACGCTCGAGCACCCTGGGTAAATTTGGGGGACTTACTGTACGCCCACTCCCAAATTTTTCCGGCACATAGCCTTTTACCTCCCCCCCAAGGGGGGTTTGGGCGGAAAACCAACCCCAAAATTCCCCCTGAAAAAAAGGCATTTAATGTCCCCAAGGTCAAAAAAAGCCCAAGTTTAACCTCTACCCCAAAATAAAAAAAACCTTTTCTTATATTAGCTAAAATGTTTCGTTCATTAAAATTCCCCCCCCCATCCCAAAAAACACCCAAACAAAAAATTTTGTATGGGAGGGTTGAAGGGAAAAGCCGCTGCTCCCCCCAAAAAGGGAACCGCTGCTTGGGCCCCTTTTGGGAGTTTGCAAAAAACTCACCTTGACGGGTTAAAAATGAAAAAGTGTTAAAATGTGGAGAATGGAAAAAAACCGCATTACAAAAAAAAATACATATAACCCCCCAATCCGTAATTTAAGATAACAGTTAAAAAAACCACATTTATTAATTTAAAAAAAAAAAATAAAAATGTGTGTAGGGGGCAAAACAAAAAACCTTTTTTTGTGTTTTCCCCCAAAATTTACAAATTCTTAAATCCCTTTGGTTTTTTGACTAAGAACATGTCGAAAATTGGGTTTCCTTTTCTTGTTTTCCCCTGCATGATTTTTTTTTTGCTTTCCCAAAAAATAAATTTGAAATTTTTAAAAATGTTACCCCCTTTTGGGTTGCGAATCATGGGGCTATTTTGAAATCTTAAATTCACAAAGACCGGAAATGGATTCCGTGCAGGTTTTTGCAAAAATCCATTTTGGGCTTTTGGGTTTGCTTTCTTTTTTAAACCCAAAAAATTTTAGCAAAATGCTTCAAACCATTTGTGAAAAAAGGTGGTTGCAAATATTAAAGGTTTTTTTGGGGTGCATTTTTGGGCCCCGGAAGGCCTTTTTCCATCATTGATGGAAAATTTTGCATAATGGGAGCAAATTTCCTTAAATTAAAATGTTAAATAAATCTAGGTGAGTTTTAACTCAAAGAGAATGTTAAGGTTTATGCAGCAAAACAACAAAACCCCAAGCACATTTTCAAAAAAAATTTTACCAAAAAAATTTGGTTTAAGAAAAAAAAAGTTTTAAAGGTTTTGGAATGGGCCCATCAAAGGACATCCTTGATCCAATCAATTTTTTGTGGAAGGACTTAAAATGAGCATGGGAAAGGAAAACCCCAAACCCAAAATAATGAAGCTTTTTGTACTGGGAAAAATTGGGCTAACATTTCCCAAAGCCAATTTTTCAGGGGTTAAAATTAAAAAATTACCCAAAAAAACTGTTTAGAGGCAGTTAAATTTTTTCCCCCCCCAAAAGGGGGTCAAAAACCAGGGACCGAAAGCAAAGGTTTTAAAAATATTTTTCCACCCCATAGAAAACCTGCTATTTGGGTCCAAATGTCCCCAATAACCAAAAACCCAACTGTAATATTTTTGATTCCTATGTTTGAATTAGTTTTTAACCTTTTTTTAAAATTACATGAAAAAATCTGGCATTTTATGCCAAATGTATACAAAAGTAGAAAGAAATTCTGCAGGATTCACAAACGTTCAAGCACCACTGTATGCAAAAAACAGATATAAATGTTAAAAAAACAATAATTATAAGTCATAACCTGGAATCACTATTTTGTTTTTTGGGGGCAATTTTATATTTTCCCTTTTGCCCCTTTTTGGATCCCCTTTGATTTAAACTAAATTTAAAACCCCAAAACTTAGATTGTTTTCCCCTATAACCTTTCAGACTTCTCCCTGAGGCTTGTCATGGGGTTTGCGGGGGTTTTCCGGGGTTCCCCCGTGCCGCCCCCCCCTGCCCTTGCCCCTTTGGCGCCGGTTTCCCTTTAAAACCCCTTTCCCAAACGCTCCTGTGAACGCGCTCCCCCTTCCCCCGGCCACCACCGCTCCCCCTTCTTGGGCGGGGTTGCCCGGTTTGGCTGGATTTAAAAAGGGCCACGCCCCTTTTAATTAGTTATTAAACGGCCGCTGCCAAATTAAAAGGGAATTCGCCCCCCAAAACTCTCCCAGGGCCCTTTTTTTTGGTGTCCCGACCTTTCTTGAAGTTTTGGAACCCTTTTTTGATTACCCGGGGTACCAGTCCTTTCCCGGCAACTTTTCCAAACCCTTGCCTGTTTCCCCGCCTGCCCTGACCTTCTCCCCGTCTTTTACCACGAACCCCCTCCCGGGCCCCCTGACCTCCTCCCTTTCCCCTGACTACCCCGTATTACGATTCTGTCCCAAACGCATTCCCCCGGGCCCGCCATAGAAAGCAAGCCCACGTCAGGGGTGGGCGGGGGGGAACCTCACGCCTCACTTTGCGGGGGGCTTGGGAATATTTCCCCCCCTTACTTAAAACCTCCCCCCCCTCCTGGGGTTTTAACTATAAAATTACCCCCCTTGGGGTTTTGGTACCCCGAACCCACCGAACCTTAAACAGGGAAATTTTAAAGGGGAAAAAAAAAATTTTTTAAAATTGTTCCATTGTTCCCCTATCACAGAGATTTTCCCTCCCCCTAAAAAGCGTTAAATTCTAGGAGAGATATCTAACAACTTCTGGTCAAACTTTTTAATAAAACATACTGAAATTAAAGATTAGGGTAACCCCCCTTTTTTCAGCATCCACATCAGTTTTCAAATATTTTTTCTAAAACTAATTTTTGTGATAAAGGATTTAAATGAGGTTTTGAACGGGGTTTTTTTTTAAGCATGGTTTTTTAAAGGGGTTTTTTCCAATTTTTTTTTTTATTCAGACAAGGGCCACAGCAGTTTTTTGGGCTTTGATCCCCCATTCAAAACCAAGCTCCCCCTGTAGAAAAGGGTTTTTTTGAACAAGGTTTTGAAGCCTTTTTTGGGGCATTTTACTTGTGGAAACCCCCTTTAAAAAAAATTGATGTCCTTTTTTTTAAAAATTTCAAAAAAATTTGGAGAGAAAGGGGGCATTTATGAAATTTAGGGTTTTTAAAAAGGGCCCAAATTTTAAATGCACATAAAAATACCAAAAAAAAGGGTTGGGTAAAAATCAGGCGCTTTTTAAAGCGCTATACGACATTTCTGGCCCCGGGTTTACCATTTTGAAAGTGGTTAAAACCTTTTCTAGCTTTAATGCCCCTTTAAAAATTTCTCGTAACGAAGCTAAAAATTTTTTATATCTTCAAGGGTTCTATAGCGGCCCGCCCCCCCCCCGAAATCGGGAAAGAAATTACAAAGGGGCCGCTTGCGTTTTGGTAACCCCGCCTGAAAAGGGTAGGGGAACGGGGCTGCGCTGGATATTGGGCTGAAAAGACGGCAGATATCTGTTGTCCTAAATGTCTAGTATGAGCTATAATGTGGTTTTACATATGAATCAAAAAATTGGGGGCATTAGTAAGAAATTTTTAACGCTGTTTTGGGGGCAGAATCCGTGCCAAAACAGCATGCAAACTAGATTTGTGAACGTACCCTTGGTGCATGTTCACACGGCTGATCTGAATGCCTATTTTTAAGCAGCGAAATCCGCGCCCAAACTTTATGTGAAACCCCCCCATTTTTGCCGGGTTTTTAAAAATTTTTGACAAGGATTTGAAAAAGGGTTTTTTTACAGAAAAAATCCCCCAAGAATTCACAATTGAAATAAGCAAGTAAAAAAACAAGGTCATATAAAAAATGAAGCCCTTTTTAAAATAGGAAATAACCTGGAGGCATTTTTATAATTGTTTTTTGATCCTTTTTTGTGGGCTGAATCTATGCTAAAACTGCCCTGAAAATAGCATTAAAATCACCGTTGAACATAAACCTTATGTTATTGGGACTTTGGTTCTTTAAAATGAAAAGAAAAATGGTTTCCCTCATATTGTTATAATGTTTTGTTTAAAAAAAAATTCAAATAAAAATTTGACTACAATTTTTGGGTACCACTTTCAAGGGGTTTGGGTTTTATTTTGGGACACAAATTTAAAAAACCGTGGTTTATGAGAGGTTATTTTTTTATTCCCCGCAAAATGTCTAAACCCATCAGTCAATTGTAAAAAGGGCCCGGGCCCCTAATGAAAAGGAAAAGACCTAAAAATTTTTGAAATTTAAAAATTGTTTTTAATAAAGAGTAAAATTGGGTTGTAAGGAAAAAGCAATGACAAGGGGTTTCGTTTTTGTCAAGAAAAATGAAAAGTATGTAAATCCCAATAAGAGTACCTCTCTCCCAAAATTTCCCCCTGATAAAGTCCTGGTTTTTGCTTAACACGTAAAATTTAAAAAAACATCGGAATTGTTTGGGTAGCCCCCCAAGGGCCCCCCCAAGGGAAATTAGCAGCCTCTCAACAATGAACCTAATTTTACTTCAAGTTTCCCCCCTTTTTTCTGTCCAAACATTAAGTGCCAACAGCTGTGGGTTTAACCACGTCTGAGACTTCCACCCTCTAGAAGTAACATCTTTCCCATTTTTCACAACCCGTTTCTTTTTCATTTGATCCATTTTTTTTTTTCGTAGGGGGTTAGGAATCCCGGAAACCATGTGGGGAGTAATGAAATTATTTTCACAACAGCTGGGGGGAAAGAAGGGCAGGGCAGGGGAGGGGGGTTTTGTCAGAGGGCAGCTGGGGCTTGCTTTCACTTCCAAATTCAAAAATATACCCCCCCAAGTACTTTAACCCAAAAAAAAATACTTCCATATTTACCTTGTACAGATATGGCCATTTGTTATAGTATATCATTGCTAAGCCAGAATGGGAAATAATACTATATAAACAAAAGTAAAAACGTCAGTATTTTCCAAAAAGATTTAACTTTATGTCATAGAAATTTGTTTTTCACGGGGGTCAGATTTGGTTTCTCTAAGGGTTTTAAAAAACAAACTTGAATTTTTAATAAATTGGAAATGAAAAAGAAAAAGGGTAGGTTTAACCCTTTTGATTGTAAATTTCCTTTAAAAAAAACACTTTGGGAAATGCCCACCTGTGGTGGGTTTTTGCAGATTATGGGACAACGGGACATTAAAAGGGTTTTGAATCGAAAGTAACCAGCTGGCACTTCTCCAAAAAGACAGGGACAACGGTCCCTCTGCAGAAATAATTGCGATATAAAGGAAAATCCAAAGAAGGATGATCCTAAACTGGATAAGAAGGCGCTCGGGTAAAAGAAAATTCAATAATTGCATACTACTAGTAACAAACTGACACTGGAAATGATATTCCTAAATTATGTGTCAGTTTGTTTGGCACAAAGAAACAAAGATGAAACAATGTGTTTCTCCGACACCTGTGGCCAGCTTCATCCGGTCTACAAAACAAAAGAATCACAGAACATTTAAAACTTTTCAAACTAGGCATGGTTGCGTAAATCTCAGAAAGAGACTCACTTGCTCGGAGCTCAACTGTCATCAGCCTAGAAAGAGCTCATACAAAACATTGTATCTTATTAGGATGTACAAAGTATCTGTTGTTCTTAGGGTGCTTTCACACAATGCGTTTTTTGGTGAGTTTTTGATGCGTTTTTAATGCGTTTTTTGTGCAGGAAGGCACAGTAATTAATGCTGTACATTGCTGCACAAAAATCGTGGCAAAAATCGCTGTAAAATCGTGTTTTATACCGCGATTTTTATCACGCTTTTTGTGCATCAATTTACAACATTAATTGCTGTGCCTTCCTGCACAAAAAATGCATTCAAAAACGCATCAAAAATGCAATGTGTGCAAGCACCCTCAGGGTGCTTTCACACGGTGCATTTTTGACGTGTTTTTTATGCATTTAATGCAATTTTTAAGCAATTAATTCTATACATTTCTACACAACGCAACAAAAAATGCGTAAAAAAAAGTATACTAGCCGACTAACTCTTGAATTTCATTAAAACCATGTGCACCACCGTATTTAACATATACGTCTAATATATCTCTGAACTTGCCAGAAGTTGGAATCTATTAGAGGCACTAGATCTAATGTGTTCTCTAAAGTCATATCATTATGACCACCAGCTAATACCCAGAGTAACTGCTGTGTGCAGCATGGACAGCAGTTAGACGGACTGAGAGTGACTCGGTGAGGTCCTGGTAGGTTGTCAGAGGTATCTGGAAACATGCTGACTACATCCAATAACTGCAGAAGGATGCATGGGAAAGGATCCACAGATCTAACCCGAAGAGTGAGGTGGACCCACAGATGCTCAATTGGGCTCAAGTCTGAGGAATTAGGGGCAAGGGTAGCAGTTGGAGGCCTTGATCATGCTCTTCCAACCAATGTCTGACATATCGGAAGGGCCATTTTGTGGGGTACATGCACTATTTCTATAGCCCTGGAAAAGGGTATCATTCACAAAATACCAAAAGAGACACAGGGAATTTTAGCCCTTGTATGGGTATAGTAGAATGTTAAATCTGCATAGGGTGGATTTATATCCAAATCAGTTAATACCAGTGCCCTTACTACATTGGGGTTGGTGGGCCCAAAAAAGGGAAAATGTGCCCCGCTGAAAGAAAATTTTTCCAAAATGGTGTCAATTCCGGAACCAAGAGCTTGGTGTTTCTTTCAGGAATGCTTGCAGGGTGTTAGTTTTCTCACCTGGCAACGTCAATGTTCAGTGACCATCCACCTGCTTCAAACGCTCCTCACGCAGTATGGTTGCTAAACTGTTGTTTTAGACATATGTTTAGTAGCCACGTGGTTGATTTAGCTGCTCCATTGTAAAGAGTCTGTCTGCACACCTTTATTGCTGACGTTCTCCTCTTACATCGTTGGCACATAGTGCTCTGCAGCTTCCATTTCACTTATTCACTATAGTGACATTGTCCTTTCACAATACACTTTCAGCACAGAAACACATGAACAGTTCACAAACTGCACAGTTTCAGAAAAACTTTAACCCATTGCCTGAAGGCCAATAATCAACAATTTTTGCAACTCTGATAAATCGTGAATCACTGTGTTACCTGTGATAGCATCAGCTTTTCGCACCCCTTACATACCCACCGAGCCAGCTCACGACACATGGCATAGGTTTCCACCTGATTTGGTGTCAACTTGCCGCAGTAGGTGGGCATTTACAGTTTTGATCAAAAAAGTACACTAAGAACCTCAAGTTTTTTCATATATTTCATAGTAGCAGAAATGCTGTTTCAAAACATTCTCATGTCTTTTTTGACTGTTTTTAGTGCTGCTGATATTGTATTGTGTTTGTGTAGTTTTTGACTGTCACACCAGCGTGCACCTATACGTTTATTTTTCAAAACGGATGTGCTGACCAGTTTTTGTTTTTTGACAGCTCAAGACACATGACCCACCAGAAGTAGGAAGTGGTCATAGTAATGTGACCTGACTATGTATATGACTTATGTAAACCCCCCCCCAAAAAAAAGGCAGCATTCCAAGAACTAAATAGAAATAAAAAGCTCTGAAGTAAAAGTCCAATAATTAAATAAAATAAAAATCAATAAATATTCACGGCACTCCAAACCCAAAGGAAGGTGCAAAGGAGAGCTTTATTCCTCCATGCTGAGAAGCGATGTTTCAGCTCCCTCACAACACTGAACAATGAGTCATTGCAATGTAACAGCCCTTTAAAGGGGTTTTCTCATCAGGTTGTTTCACAGAGCTTACTGCTCACAGCCAGCTTCAGGTTAGGCTATGGGAAGGTCTAGATCAGTGATTGACGTATCAGCTCTGCAATTCCTAGCTGAGCCTCTTAGAGGGACACTGCTAACAGGAGGGTTTAAACTACAGGGTAGAATGCTACAGAGGGTTAAAGTTTGAAAGTCATATAGATTATATGCTGATGACATACAGCAAGGAGTAAGTCACCATCCCGACCAGGGCTGCTGGAGCAATGAAAGCAGAGACAGATGGTTGGCTATCTAGGTAAGCTTGTTTACAGAATATAAGAACTGCTCTAACTCTGAAAAACAGCAAAATCAGAACAGCAATGTTTTTGGTAATCTTTATTTACATTTGCCTACTTGTTTATAGCTAATCATTGTGGTGACAATACACCTTTAAGGATCAAACTCTATGACAGCCTTAGCAGGAGTAGTGAATTAGATAGCAGGGAGCAAGTTAGGGGTTAAGATTACATATAATAGTCCAGTTGGGAGGAGCCAGTCGGTTGACCCTTAATTCTGTAGCTCTGTTGTATATATACCCTAGGTTAATGCCAGCTCTGGCCTAGCAAATATTGGCAGAAAGTATGCCTTCCATCAGTCAGCGATCCTGGATCTGGTAAACACCCTGTTAGCAGTGAAGAGACCCATATGGGGACAAGTGACAACTACCTTTCTAAAGTACCTACTATGGACGATTTGAAGTATTGCACCTTTTTTCTATGGATTTTAACTTGTATCTTTATATGCGTGAGTAAAGTAAAGAAAAAGATATTAGTGTTTGGTCATTGCCTATAAGTGAATGTATATGTGAGAGGTGGAAATCTCACATAGACCAACACGGTGCACATACAGAAAGTTACTAAATAAAGGATATGTTTGTGACAAGTGAGTTCACAGGCCCCACACTCTTAGATTGACGAGTTTGATAAATTGCATTGAAATTACAGTCCTGTACCCCACAGATGCAAATTACAGGCTCAAGCTTTTACCACCACATTGCTTCCTTCCCGATATTAAACAATAAACATCTAGGACATCTAACCCACCACCTGGACAGGATAGAACCAGAGAGTGTCCTAGGGGAATTGCCCATACCATAAGCTTCACCCAATGCAAACCATTCATACAGTGCCAGCCCTGGGAGTTTGGAAGGATTGGTTGAGGTGATTACGGACCTAGTGACCAGTGTCTATGGCTCCCATCTTCTCCTCTGCTCCCTCTGGGTTGTTACATATGGCATGACAAGAACTCTGCCCTTAAGTGGATGCTTTTTCTATTACAGTTACCTTTCTGGGATGGGGTGTGGACTAAATTTACAGCAAGTCCTTGTTTACCTGCTCGTGGAGTTCCTCACACTCACACTCACACTCCTTTCTCATCCAGCAATATCCACTTTCTCATCCAGCTTTCTCCAGTATTGCACGCTGAAAAAGGAGGACACGGCTGGAGAGTAGTGATGAGCAATTGTGTCAACTATCATTATCGGATCGATAGTCAATATCGGCAATTATCATGCCAATATCCGATATCCGATAGTAGATAATTGCCGATGACCATTAAAGTCTATGGGAGAGGAACAACAGCTTCATTCTTACACCCAAACAGGTGAGGAGAAGCTAGAATTAACATCCACAACAGTAAACTGGATATGTGCTACATCTTAGGCAAGACAATTAGGCAACAAGAGTCACAGAAAAAAGTCACAGACCATTCACTATCCCTGTCCTGTACCACAGCATGACCCTTAAACCTGCATGACCCACAGATTAAAAATTACCGAAAAAACGGAATCTGTAAATGTTACATGGATTAATATGGCGGCCTTCGCACCACTGACAACAGCTGTAATTTACTATAAAATATGTATAAAACAATATGCGTACAACTGAGCTCTATGCGACAAACAAACGCACAGACTGAAATAAGAGTATTTAAATGTTATATGGATTAATATGGCGGCCTTTGCACCACTGACAACAGCTGTAATTTACTATAAATAGGGTATAAAACAATGGCGTAAAAATGAGTCTATGGCCAAACGGGATGCACGGACTGCAATAAGAGTTTTTAAATTTTTTTATGGTTTAAATTATGGGGCCTCCCCCCCATTGACAAAAAGCTTTAATTTTTATAAAAAATATGTATAAAAATTTTGCGAAACAACTGAGCTCTTTGCGGCAAACAGAAAAACCAGATGCAAGAAGGTTTTTTAATGTTTTTGGGGATTATTATGGCGGTTTCGCCCTGACAATAGGCGCAATTTATTTAAAAATTTTGTATAAAAAAATTATGCGTACAGTTTGGTCTTTGCGGCAAAAAGACCCCGGGATTCAAAAAAAATTTATTTAAAAGTTTATAGGGATAAGTTATCCCGGTTTTTTGGGGAACACGGGACGGCAGTGATTGCAAAAAAAACTAAAAAAAAGGGACAATAAAAAACCTCCTATCTGGGGTTTAGCGGGCCAAAAAAAGTGGTAAAAAAAAATGTTTTTTAAAATTCAAGGTCACAAAAAACACAATGAGTTTGACAATTTTTTCCCTTCCTTTAAAAAACCCTTCCTCCTCCCGCCCCCTTTCCCCCCCCCCTGCGGGCGGGAAAACCCCACCAGAAGATATCTTTAAATTTCCTCTAACAAAATTAATGTAAGGGGTTTTGCGCCCGGCCCGGTCCAGGGGACCGCGGTCGCCCCTTTGCCCCCCCGGGGCAGGTCCCCGGCGGGGAGGGGTTTGCCGCCCGGGTCCCACTGCCGCCCGTGGTGAATCCGTCCCGTCTCCTCACCGGGACCGCGTCCGTTGGCCCGCGTCCCCGGGGGGTTGGCCCGGGAAGCGAAATGCGCGCCCATGGGCCTGCGCGCGTCTTTTCATGTAGATTTAAAGGGCAGTGCGCCGGAAATTTTGGGGTTTGCCGGGCGCTGTTTTTTTAATTTTTTGGGCCCAAAGTTTCCCGCTGGTTTTTTGTTGCCCTGTGCCTTTTAAAACCCAAAATTTTTTTTCCCCCCCCCAAAAACCCCCTTTTTTTCCCCAACCTCTGGGCCCCCCCCCTTTTCCCCCCCCCCCCCCTGCCCTGACCCAAACCCCCCCCCCCTTTTTTTTTTTTTCCCCCCCCCCGGCCCCCCCCCCGGGGGGGGGGGAAAATTGGGCCCCCCCCCCCCCCCGGGGGGGGGGGGTTGGGGGGGGGTTCCCCCGGGGGGCCCCCCTTAATTCCCCCCCCGGGGGGGGAAAACCCCCCAAAAAAAAAACCCCTTTTTCCCAAAGGGGGGGAAAAAATTTTTAAAAGGGGGGAAAAAAAAAAGGAAAAAAATTTCCCCCCCCAAAAAATTTTAAAAAAAAAAAAGGGGGGGCCCCCCAAAAATTTTTTTTTTGGCCCCGGGCCCCTTTGGGAAAAATTTTTAAAAACCCCCCCTTTTAAATTTTTGGGGGCCCCCCCCCCCAAAAAAACCCCGGGGGGGGGAAAAATTTTCCCTTGGGGCCCAAAACCCCGGGGGGGTTTTTTTTGGGAAAAATTTGGGAAAATTTTTTTTGGGGGGGGGAAAGGGGAAAAATTTTTGGGGGGGATTTTTGGGGGCCCCCCCCCCCAAAAAATTAAAAGGGGGGGGGGGTGGGGGGCCCCCCGGGCCTTTTTAAGGGGGGCCCCCCTTTCCAACCCCCCGGGGGGGGGGGGGGGGGGGCAAAGGGGGCCCCCCCCCCCAAAAAATTTTTTGGGGCCCTTTGGGAAAAATTTTTTAAAAAAAGGGGGGGGGCTTGGGGGGGCAAATTTCTTGGGGGGGCCCAAGGGGGGGGGGAAAGGGGGGGTTTTTTCCCCCCGGGGGTTTTTTATTTGGGGGGGGAAAAGGGGGGGTTTTTTTTTTTGGGGTTTTTTTTTTTTCCCCTGCCCAAAATTTTTTCCTTTTTCCCCCCGGGCCCCCCCCTTTTTTTCCCCTTTTTTTTTCCCCCCCTGCCCCCCAAAAAAAACCCCCCCGGGGGGGAATTTTCCCCCTTTTCCCCCCCGGTTTTGGGCCCCGGGGGTTTCCGGGGGGGCCCCCAAAAAAAATTTGGGAAAAAGGGAAAAAAACCCCGGGGAAAATTTTGGGGAAAAATTTTTGGCCGGGGGGGAAAAAAAACCCCCCCCCCCGGGGGAAAAAATTTAAAAATAAATTTTTTTTTTTTGGGTTTTGGGGGAAAAAATTTTTTTTTTTTAAAACCCCGAAAGAAAGGGACGTAGTAAACTAGTTGCTGGCTGGGGCGCTGCGATGGCCCGGGGCCCCGACAGGGACGCTTCAGCTATATGCGGCTCCTCAGGAGCGCATATAACTGGGGGGCCGAGTGAGCGCACAGTGTCCGGGCGCTGCACTGGCCCGGGCACTGCCCGGGTTTTTCCTTCACTATGTGCCTCCTCCGGAGCGCATTAAGTAAAGGGATACCATCGGGGAACGAGCGAGCGCTCCGTGCCCCGCATGGCCCCGTCGACCGCGGGACTGGCTGGGGGTCCGGGTCCCGGCACAGGAGCGGGTCATCAGCTCGTGCGCCCCGGGATGATGTCACCCGCTTCCCGGAAAAAGATAGAGCAAGGGGGAGAGCGCGGGGATCCAGGAAAGTGTTTGTTTGTTTTTTTATTTTGATTTATTCCCCCCTTTTAAAACCTCCCTATACCTGCCCTATACCTCCCTACAGCTGCCTAACCTGCTTTATACCGCCTTTATTCTCCTTACAGTCCCTATACCTGCCTCAGGCCCCAAATTCCTCCTACAGCTGCCTTACCTGCCTACAGCTGCCTATACCTGCCCTATACGTCCCAACAGCCGGCCCTATCCCCTGCCACACCTCCCCTATACCGCGTAGGGGGCCATATACCACCAATAAAGACATCCCCCGAAAGTAAGACATAGTGGGATTTTTTTTTTTTTTTTTTTTTGGGGTAAAAGAATGTAAGACGCTGTCTTACTTTCGGGGAAACACGGTAATATCACTCATCCCTACTGGAGAGCAATACTTATAAGAGATAAGTTGCCACGAACTTTAACTGTTACAGTTATGTTACATATGCACAACGCATTTATGCACTTTATTGCTATTTTTTGTAACAAATAAAAGAAGAAAAGTTTTATAATAATATACCTGATTCACCTTATATATTGCTGTATGGACTACATTTACTAGTATATGCATAGGAACCAACAAAATACAACTAAACATGACAGCAATTTATTGTCTAAAATATGTTTTACACATATGGCTGCATAGTAAATAAAAGATATTTGCACATTGTTATCCACAAACCTTTATTCCCTAGGAAAAAAAGACCAATAGTGACCATATTGACTGGCATCACTGCTATGGCTAGTAATCCGTACGTGGTTTGTGTTCCCCGGCACTTTTTCGTACTACCATTAAAAGAGAAGCAAGAATTCAGTATCTCAAAAAACTGCTTGTATAACAGTGTAAACATGATGTGTCCTCAGAATAACTCAACACACAGTCATCAATGTCTAAACCACTGTGATCGAAACTATACAATAGTCATGAGGTTACCTGTAGCGTTTTTTCCATTAGGTTTGGCATTTTCACACAATTAATTAATCACTTTTAGTCACTATGTACCCCAGACCTTATACTGAAAATATCTGCATTGCAATGTAGTTATATTTTGTGCCTTTAACAATTACAGTTGCAACAAGTTCTAATCTTATTAAAGGCTCATCCACACTTGTAAATTACTCCTTCCACCTATCTTCTTCATAGGCTTACATGGGCAGCATGTAACTTATACTTCAAGAAGCTAGTCAATTTGGAGAAAAATTTTAGCAGGTTTGTCAAGAGTGAATTGTGAGTTTAAAAGGAAAGGATAAGAGTGTGACTAAGGGTGCTTTAACACGGTAAAGACCAAATATCAGTCGGAAATCCCGACCGGTATTTTGTCTTTTTTTGGCGTGCAGAGGGGCGGCTTTTCTCCACGGTTTGCGGATTCAAGCCCTCCCCCTTCGCACCCACATGCCCAAAAACCGGACAGAAGAATGAACATGTCTTATGTTTTTCGGACCGTCGTTGGTGTAAAAAAACATCTGGCGGAAAATCTGTGTAGTGGGGACCGCCACACGAATATTCCATTGAAGTCTATGGGGGAACCTGTGCTGTGGGACAAACCCTAAAGAAGAAAAAGCCGTTTATCTATAACAAGTCATTTTGCAAAGTGTCCTATATCCATTGTACTAATTATTTATATAATATTTGTTGAAAGGTTTGTGGCCCTTTAATAAAACGTCAATACGACAAAATTTCCCCTTAATTATTATGGGTTATAAATAATGGAAAAATCCTAGAAGTAGATGCATTTACATTGTATCTCTTGCTGCAATAACCAAAAATAGCTGTGCAAATGTCCATATCAACCATAGCCTACAAACCACCATAACTTATTCATAAACCTATCACTCATTCATATGTACTACTCAGCATTAGGAAATCTGGAGCCTAGGTCATATTTGTACTGAAAAAAAGTAAAATAAAACTACAAGAAATGTTTTAGTTTTCTAGGGTTTACAGTGTTTATGATATCTGTGATATTTCCATAATGCAGTCGTGACATATAATCCCTCTAGAGTATGATAACTTTGCTTGTACAGGTTTACAGTTTAGGGTCAATGTACATCTGTTTGCCTTGGGCACCAAGAAATTGTGTCAGGCCAAAACTGTGACAATATAATGCATGTAAATATATTGTGTATATGTATGTCTTTTATATAGTAATGCTACAAAGTATGGATAAAATTGAAAAATGTTCATTATACATTTTAACCCCTTAAACACGCAGCCAGTTTTGACCTACCTGGCAGAGCCCGTTTTTGAAATCTGACATGTCTCAATTCGTGTGGAAATAACTTTTTTAATACTTTTAGCTATCCATGTGATTCGGAGCATATTTATTCATGACACATTGTGCTTTAAGTTAGTAATTAATGTTGGCCCATTCAATCCTTGTTTATTTGTGAAAAATATCAAACTGTAGTGAAAATTTGGAAAAATTTGCCATTTTTAAAATTTAAACAAGACATCATTATTCCACACAAAATAGTTTGTAACTAATGAACCATATGTCTACTGTACATTGGCATCATTTTTTAAATGTCTTTTAAATTTAATAGCAATTTCTCACATTTTCAAGAAAAGCCACCAAAGTACTATTACAGGTTAAACATTATAGAAGTCTACCCATATTGAATTCAACACCCCTCAGGGAACTCATCTAGTGGTGGTTTGTGCATTTTGGGCCCACAGGTGTTTCACAGTTTGCTTTTTTTTAGCATTTCCCCATGCAGTATAAATGACATGATAACTTTACTATACAGTTCAGTACAACTACAACAATATAAGTTTTATATAGTTTTTTATGTTATACTACTTTTACAATGAAATGCTTTGTAAAAAAAAAAGCGTTTTATTTTGCTCAGTCTGACAGCCCCTTTTTTTATTTTCTGTATATTGAGCTTATTAAGGGTTTGTTTTCTTGCGGGATGAGTTAATGTTTTTTGGTACTTTGGAAAAATTTTTTTCATTGAAAATCTAAGACCTTTGAAACACTTTTTTCAAAGATTTTGGGAGGTGGGGAACAAAACAGAAAACCTGTAGTGTTTTTAAAATTATTTTTTTTTCAAGGGGACCATGCAGTATAACTGATATATTAAAAATTTTTCAGCAGATCAATCAATTTTAGTGTACCAAAATTTTTATATTTTTTTAATGTTTTCTGCTTTTTACACAGCAAAAAAACACTTTTAGGGCCATTTTAAAAAAGGTTAATTGGGGACGTATTTGCCCGCAATTTTAAACGTTGTTCGGGGGGGGGGGGGGAGGGGGTGGGGTCCCGGCCCCCGCTGCTTTCCACGGGGGCGTTTTGCCGTGTTGTGTGGGCTTTTCCCCCCCGGCGTTTTTGGGGCGGGAGGGGGCCTTTAACCAAGGGTTTTTGGGGCTGTGGTTCCAAGTTTTTTGGTTTTTGAGAAAGGGGGGAATTGGATTTTTTTTATCCAAA
>JAODAL010044247.1:0-33064 GCA_025379985.1 Phyllomedusa bahiana
CTCAATTTACTGTTAATCAGTCAGAACACAGATGGCTCCAGCCTAGGCCAACTAAATTTACACGAAATGAAGCCCAGTGTAAATGCCTCTCTGTAGGAAGCCCGCCACAGCATGGGCCAAACCCAGAAAGGATCCTCATGAATCAAATTTAGCACTGAAAAAAAGGCTAGTCCAGTTAAAAAAGATTTCAATCAATAAAACCCAGTCGGGTCTGTCCCCTTTTATTTATTAGATTTATAGGCGATCCGCTCATAACTGGTGCATGGCGGGTTCATATCGAAAAATATGGGGCTCCCCGCACGCACAGGCACTTTTCCCCCGGTTTTCCAGGACGCATAGGGATGAGATATCCAGAAGGGGCCCTACAGGGCCCTAAATAAGCGGGTTTTTTGTATCCAGGGTCGGGTAGGCCCAGACGGTTTTGATGGTCCCACGGTCCGGGGTTCTGTCCCCAATGCCCTCCCGAGTTTTTTCCATTTTGGTTTTGTATCAGAAACTGCATGCCCCTGAGTGGGAGGAGTTCATAGACCGTCCCAGGGGTGTGTAAGGGGGCTGCCAAGTGGGCTGCCCCCTCGCGATAAAGCCGGGCCCAAGGGTGGCCCCTTTCCCCGGGTTTTATCCAGGAGGGGGGGTCCTGAGAGCGGTCCAGTAACTTCATCACGCAGCACCCGGGCCACATCTCCCCCCCCGTGTGGCCGGGCCCCCAAAGCAACAACGGTAACTTGATTTTATCTTAACTGCCTTTTGTCGTAATTCCATAATTGTTTTTGCCCCTCTCTCTGACCTGTAATTATTATCCTCCTTGTACTATTTCCTTCTGTGTGCCCTTAAGGGGTAAATTTAAAACTATAAACTTTAATCGGTTTTTTGTCTGTCTTGATCAAAAGGCCTCACATGCCTAATTCTCGGTCTATAGTATTTAAAAAACCCCAAGGGTTGGTTCCTGACCTGCTATAAGTCGGTAATGGACCGGGGGCTTATAACTAAAACGCAGGGGAAATTGGTGGCAGCATTGTTTCCTTTCCCTTTCCAGTGTGGGCAAGGGTTAACAGGGAAAAAAGTATCTGGCTGCCTTTTGGTCCACCTTTGGGCACGCAACACGAGATAACCCCCAATCAGGCCCTCGTCCCCAAGCGGGCCGGCAGACTAGGTGTTTTTTACACATAAATTTTTGTACCCTGGGGGCCCCGCGAGACTAGCCTTAGAAGTTGTTTCCCTTGCCGTCCATGGGGAGGCCGTCAACGGAGCCTCACACATCGAGGGGCCCCTTTGGGAAACCCAGACTTAGGCGCCCATGGTGAAACCAAACCACTACTTAACATGGAGGCCGCTAGGTAATAAAGCCCTTTATCTGGCAGGGGGGTAAACCCCCCCCATCTCCCGGCCAATGGCATTTAGTTTCGCAAAAGTTTTTTGGGTTTTTTTTGACCCAGAAAAAGAACCAAAATTCTTTCAGAGGCTTTAAAAAAAAACCCAGGGAGGAGAATTGGGATACCGAAACAGATACAGGGGCGTGGGAGAGTATTCTCTTTTTATATTAATGCGACCACCCTTAGAAACTCGTTTGTCCCATCTCGATGGGCAGGATGGAGGGTGTTAATTTGGGGCGAAAATTTTATTCAAAAGTAGTTGCAAGGGCCAGGGATGTGGGTCCCAAAAATTTTAAAAAATTTTTGTGCCCATGTGAAAGGGGGGAAAAACCGCCTCAGCGGCTCCTCCTCCCCCCCTCTAAATAAAACCCATAGCACACTTTTTTAAGGTTAATTTTAAAGTTCTCACGGAGCCGAATTTTCTCCAGAACCTTCATTAAAGTTAAAAAAGTAGCGGGGTGGGGAAGATAAAGCAGGGGGGTCGTCTGCAAAGGCAGGCACTTATGCTGGGCCGTACGCAGTCAAACCCCCGGATATCCGTACGTTTCTTTTATGGCTGCGGGGATGCTCCATCGGGGAAAGTAAAAAATAGGAGAAAGGGGACACCCCTCCCTAGTGCCGTTCCCAAATTGAGGGTCGCAAAAAGAGACCCCAATTAACAAAAATTGGGGGCATGGGGGTGGAGTAAAGAGCCATTATGGGGGTTGCAAACATCACCGGGCCCACCCATCCCCGCAGGAGGGCCTGAAAGAAGTTCCCAATCTACCCGGTCGAATGCCTTCTCAGCGCCCGGGGGATAACAGCACAAGGGCACCCCGCCGTTCTGGCCCGGGGGGGAAGGGAGAAGGTCTTAGAGTATTGCCCCCTAGCTTCTCTAGCAGGGACAAAGCCAACTTGGGCTAAATGGATCCACATCCCCAGCATCTTGTTCGCTGGTCGCAATCAACTTGGCGTAAAGCTTGCCGCGGGATTGAGGAGGGAATGGGCCATAATGAGCAGAGAGAGGGTCCTTTCCCTCCTTCGGGATTACCGGAAAAGCACCCAGGAAGGCCCCGGAAAAAGGGCCGGAAAGAGGACCGGGAAAGGAGGCCAAAAGGGATCCATCAACTCCGGGGGGGACCTTTTAAAAAATTTTCTGTGTACCCCTCGGGCCCGGGGTCTTCCCCGCCGGCAAAAAGGGAGTTGGGCCCGCCCTTTATTTCCCCCGGGGGGGAAAGGGTCCCCAAAAGCCATGAGCCCATCGGGGGGAAAACCCCGGGGAGTGCCGAGGCCCCCAAGGGAAATTCCCCCAAAATTTTGGCCCATCCGTTTCCGATGGACGCTTTCGGAAGTTATAGAGCTTATGGTAAAATGAACGGAAGGCCCCTCCAGGATATCAGGGGTCCTTTTGGACCGTAACCCCGGGGGGATTTTATTGCCCGGGGAAAAACAGCGAAGCACGCTTTTCCCTTAAGCTTCGCCAGCACCTACTGGGCTTGTTGCCCCCCATTGGTAAAATAAATTTTGCACTATTTGCTGTTACCGCTTAGCTTTGGTCAAGAATCCGGGGGGATATCAAAAAGCGGGTTTTCAAAAACAACCTAAGATCCCTCTCTGCTCGACCTTTATGCACCGTCTCAAGATCCCATTCTAGCAAGAGAGCCTTCCAAATTCCCTGGCCCTCCCCCTTCAAACGCGGGCCCCCTGCTTAATAAAAAACCCCCCCTTAAAAAGCATTTAAGAAGCCGAGTCCCCAATTGCAGTGGGGGGATTGGGATCTGGGGCATTGGTCAGAAGAAAGGTGTCTAATAGTTTGAGTGACATCCGCCTGCAAGCCAGCAACCTCTAACAACAACGATTAATAAGCTTCCACATGAAGGACTTAACGGGACTTCTAAGGCGGTGTGATGCAAAAGTGCAATGTATCCGGGGCATGGTCCGAGAGAAGGATGTTTGCCAATCTCGGCTTTTTACCACTACTTGTTAAGCCAGGGAGTGTTGACTAAAGAATGTAGTCGAGTCTACTATAGACATTGATACGGGTGCCGAGTAAAAAGTATAGTCGCTTGGGGCCGTGGGTGTTCAATATACCCATACTCACATCATTTTGCGATGTCTAAATTTATTTAGTTTATTAAAGGTAAGCAGAGGACAATCCCGAGGGACGGTATTCAACCGCAGGCTGCAGGAGCCAAATTAAGGTCACCACAAAAATTATAGGTCCCTGGGCAAATGAATTCAACTCGTCCAGTGTTGGGGGACATGTACCAAGGAAAGGATAACTCTGACCCAGTTGGGCGCGTAGATAGTAGCTACCGAAAAGGGGTGCCCCGATACTGGCATCCTCAACAAGAGATACCGACCTCCGCATCTGCTTTCAGCTCTAATATTTCTTGTGAAGAAGATGTTAAGGAAAAAATATTTGCGACCCGCCCTTGGTTTTTAGCAAGCTGATTGCAGGCAATGGCACCAGGAGGGGTTAAGTATTTTGGGTCCACGTATACCACGAAGCGTGGTCCTGCATGAGATTGGCGTTTCCTGAACCTTAAAATATGGGATCGCTGCCTATGCATGGTATAAAATTATTCGTCGTCTCCTCTCCGGGATGTTAAAACCCTTAACTTAAGGGGGTGGACACAGTAAAACTATCATTGGTATTAAACCAAGGACCACCCCTAATCGCAAGCCACACCACCACCTTTAACACAGAAAGCAGAGCAGACCAACAGACATAATACAAAACAGAGGCTCGAATTGGCCAAACAAAAAAAAGTAGCGAAGGCTCATAACGTGTAGCAGCAAATAAACTGTCAAAAGCTAAGCGTAGGAAGCTTAGCCAACAGTCTTATGGCTATTTTTGGGACTTTGACTACAGCGAAGGCTCCTATAGACTGCACGTTGACTACGATCTCACAGAGTAGTACGCGAGAACCATTTTGAAAATTGAACCTCCGAAGGAGCCTCACATGTAAAGGGCTGTAGACCGAGGAAGCACGCATCTGGTGCGGGAGTGGAGGGATAGAACATAAAGTTTAAAAAAAAAAAAGGAGGGGGGGGAGGGGAAACAAAAAGGAAGATGGAAGGGAGGAGGAGGGGAGAGTAAGTCGGGGGAAAAGGGGTTTAAGAAGAAAAAGAAGGGGAAAGACACTCAACAAAAACAAAAAAAAAAAGGGGGGTGAGGTAGGGAGGGAACAAAGATAAAGAGGGGGTGGGGGGCGTGGGAGGAAGCCGAGGGATAGGGGTTAAGAAGAGAAAAGAAGGGGGAAGACACACAAAAAAACAAAATAAAAGGGGAGGAGGAGGGGGAGTTGGTTCTCCCTCTCACTCCACAACCACCATTAAAACGTGTTACACAATCCAACAATCGCTTAGTGACCAAATAACTTCAGTCACCCACACTGCAATGTAATCATATTATCAGGGCATTTGGTAAAAATAAAAGACCCAAATGGCACAACAAATGGCTATAGAACACTTAAAAGAAAAGCTAACACTTAGCTGACATCCGGTCGAACAGGAAACAGGATCCGTCCTGTGGAGTCCGAAAAGGGGGCCTGCATTGGGGGCACTAACCAAGTATCTTCGGAGTCTCTGCGGCTTAGGGACACCGGAGGTTCCAGGTTTCTTAGGGGTTGACCCCATTAGTCGGGGTCGTTGGTCGGGTAGGGCCGCCGCGGCAGACTCCCAGTCCGGCAAGTCTACGTTCGGGAGATTCAGGCCGACAGGAACAGAGGAAGGTCTGGAACTTGGGGAACACCCCCAGATTTTACCATTCTTAACCTGGAGCGCAAATGGGTACCCCCCCAACGATAGGGAATGTTACGGTGCTGCAGGACCGACAGCAGCGGTTTAAGAGCGGCTCTCAATCTGAGGGTGCGTCTGGAGAGGTCCGGGAAAATAGATATGGCAGCCCCATCAAATTGAAGATTTGGCGTGGATCTGGCACTTCTCATAATGTCCTTTTCACGGAAAAAATAATGAAACCCGACAGATAACATCCCTAGGTCGCTGTGGGTCCTGGGTCTGGGGCCTCAGGGCGCGGTGGGCACGATCAAGCTCGATGTGATTATCTGCTGGCTTACGTAACAGCGAGTTGAAAAGTTTGGTGAGTGTCATGGCCAGATCCTGTGTTCTTATTGATTCCAGTAATCCGCAGGCCCGGACATTGTTTCGCGTATTTCTGTTTTCCAGGTCATCTAACAGGTCAGCCAGGTGTTGATGCGTTGCTGAGTGCTTGGCAATAGTGGCCTGTACATCAGCCAATGATCTCTGTACAACTCCTGGAACTTTTCTAGGCTTTGAACACGCTGCTGAACGGCAGAAAAAATCAGTCTTAAACCACATGGAGGTCCTTTCCGCCAGGGCCACTTTCAGGTCTGCTGACAAGAGCGGCCCATTTCACTTTTAGAGGGTAGTAATGATAGAAGAGCTTGCAGCCCGGGTGACCCTGAAGAGCCTGCAGGGCCGTCTCTGTAGGGATCATAGGTGAGGCAAACTAAAACTTTTTCTGCCGACTGGCACTGGGTCCCCGGCTCGATGACAGCGGTCGAGATGAGCATTCGGGCTGAGGTGTGAGCCACCCGCCACTCTTCCACAGAAATGGCGGCCCCGCCCGGGATAGGGGGGGGGGGGGGACAGCGAGTTGGATATACGTAGACCGGCTTGCAAGCCCAAGGGGGATCCACCACGATTCCATGCTGCCCCCTGCGGCGGACACCCTCTGCAGCATTGGGAGACGGATCCTGAGCGAAAGGCTGCAAAAACACGACCCCCCAGGAGAGGACAAGAGGCCGCCAGCAACAGCCTTTTCCTGCTGGGAAAAACCACCCCTCTGGGGGCTCAGTGGGTTTACATGCCGAGTGTGTCTGGAAGGAGCAACCACCCGAATGCCTGGGCAGCAGGGGAGAAAAGCCCGGTGACCCTTCCCTCCCTGTCGATGACCATGGGCTCTATTAAGACCTGTAGGAGAGGGCTCCTGTATCAGCCAAACCGAATCCCGGAAGCAGGGGGGTCACGCGCAGCCACTAGCCCCTGTGATCCTCAGTGACCCCTTACCTGCCCGGGTCTGGCCCGGCGCCGGCAGCATGCTCCCCGGGTCACGCGAAGAGGCCGAGAGTGTAAAGTCGGGCATGCCTCTGCTCCCTGTCATACCCGCGCTCCGTCGTTTCGTGATCGGGAAATGCGCTGCCCCCGCGCGTCCCGGCACCGATCCGCGTCCCCCACACCCTGCGGCCCGCCGAGGACTTGCTCTCAAATCCAGGGGAGGACTGTCCCTCTCCGTCGTCTTCTCTCACCCACCGCCGGTCCCAGGTCTCCACAGCAGTCGGGCAAGCGGCTCCTGTCACGCGGCGGGAAGATGGCGCCAGGGATGATGCGGAGCTCGGGGGCCCAAGGTAAACCCGGGGCCCAGGGCGAAAAAATAGTTAGAAAAGGCAGTCCTTTTGGGCCTGGGTGCCGGGCCCCCCCAATTCTTTTTGCCTCGTTTTGGGTCCCTTTATGAGGTGCCTTCTCTCCTTTTCCTTTATAAAGGGCTAAAAAGCGGAGCTCCCTAACTGCCCGGCCCTCAGCTGAAGGCCCCCCCCCCCCCCCCCATCAGCTGTTTTTTGTTTTAGTTTTTTGAGATAGCTTTATAAGAATTTGCTTTTTGTGGGAAAGTTGCAAATATATTAGAGATCGCTTTTTTACATCAGTAAGTTAATGTTTATATTACAATTTCCTAACTGTGAAAAACATGTTTTTCATTTCTCTTTTTATGTTGTTTCCCATACACCAATAATAAAACACGTGTGTTTGCATCTATATCATGGACGCTCAGATTATGAATATATATGCCTTCTAATTATTTTTGTTATGTTGTTTAATAAAAGTATTATAAAAATATTTTTCTTTTTCATTTACATTGTTACTTTTGATTTTAGAGTTTGATGTATTTGAATATTAATATATTACCTGTACATAAAAAATGCAAAATCACTGTTAGGCTTTAACTAAGGATCCCTTTAAATAATATCACTTTTTGTACAGCCCTGGCTGTCAGCTTAAAAGGATTTTCCAAGTCTTTTTTTTTATTGCATTGTACCAACACCTGCTAGACAGCTAAATCTGAAATGTAGGTACATTATATGCCCTTCTAAGCTTTTCTCTAGTTACAGTTACATGATGCTTTCATTTTTCTTTGATGGAGATGACATGTACATCCATAAAGCCTTCATTGTTGGCAAAGTCACTGTCCAAACGTACTACACATGCCTTCCGAATTGCTGTTTTAGCAGTGTTTACAGAGTGGGGCACTAGAGGGTCAAAGTTCAAAATTTTGCTAGAGTAATGGACTATACGCAACTTGGAATTATGCCCCCGGGAAACGAAGAGGCAAAAAAGTCTCAGTGTAATATACTGATTTACGATATCTACTAACACTTTGTAACAGGAAACCCCTATAAAACTGTCAGTCCTACCAACAAACTGCCATTTATTTGTAAGTAAGACCAGGTTAGAGGCAGGAAACTGGTCAAAAATGTTTTTATTAGAAATGGAAGTGGTTTATATTACATCAACCTCTGTTTTTAATCCCATATAAATTCGAAGCATTTGTGCGTTTTTGTGCAAGAATGTGATCGCAAACTTTATGTAGACATATTATAGACATTTAAGAGGACAAGTATGAAAACTGTCTAGATCTAAGTCTATCTTTGTTGCCCACAGCAACCAATCAGAGCTCCCCTTTAATTTTTTCAGAGCACTATATAAAATGAAAGGGGGGCTCTGATTAGTTGCTATGGGAAACAAAGACAGTCTTAGATCTAGACAGTTTTCATACATGTGCTCCTTAGTATTTATCAAATGGACATGATGGAGATAACTCAATGAGCTGTTTGTAAAGTGCTGCTAGTTTCTAATTTTATTATATGCCAACATGCATAGTAAAAACCATTACCTTCATTCCTTCAAGGTCAGCGGTCGTAACTTTATCTGGAGATTTCTGTAAGACGTGAATTGTCTCTTTGAGGTGGTTGGTTTGCAAGAGCTGTATAAGATTAAATAAAGTGTCAGTAAAAGACAATGGTTTTGATCTGAAAGGCAACCATTTTATTGATTATATTACAGAAGTACAGTATGTGTTAATGGATACTCATCTATTCACCAGAGCAACAATTTAGAGTATTTCTTAGTCTTGGAAGACCTTACATGTTAAGTGTATATAATAATAATAATAATAATCTTTATTTCTATAGCACCAACATATTCCGCAGCACTTTACAAATTCAAGGGTAAACATACAGTCATTACACATTAAAAGTACTTACAAATGAGACACAAGGTGTGAGGGCCCTGCTCGTGAGAGCTTACAATCTATTAGGGTGTATGGGTGAAACATACGGTAAGAAGTGCCAAGTTTACAATGGTCCGGCCATGTTTCATAAATAGGGGGTGGTTTACATGAAAAATGGATGAACCTGCCACCCAGACTGTACATCTATATACAGATAAGTGCCTGTGAGTGCCCAAGTGCAGGGAGTGACAGATGTGTGTGATAGCAGTTAGGGATCTTGGTGGGCCAGACCGAGAAGATGTATTTTCAGGGCCCTCTTAAAAATGTGAGGGTTGTGAATGTGCCTGATCGCCCGCGGTAGCATATTACAGAGAAGTGGGGCCGCACGGGTGAATTCTTGTAGACGGGCATGGGAGGTTCGGATGATGGAGGTATGTAGTCTGATATCAGCAGAGCGGAGAGCACGGGTAGGGCGGTAGGACAGAGACTAGGGAGGAGATGTAGGGAGGAGCAGCGCTGTGAGAGACTTTATGGGTGATGAGTGCTGAGTTTATACTGTATCCTGTACTGGATGGGCAAACCAGTACAGTGACTGACACAGGGTAGAGGCATCAGTATAGCGGCTGGAGAGAAAGACAAGCCTGGCTGCTGCATTCTGGTCAGCTTGGAGAGGGGAGAGTGTGCAGAGAGGGAGACCGATAAGCAAGGAGGTGCAGTAGTCAAGATGAGAAAGAATAAGAGCAGTAATGAGAGTTTGAGGTCGTTTCCACAGTGAGAATGACGGATTTTGGAGATATTCTTGAGGTGCAGTGACAGGAGCGGCAAGGGATTGGATATATGGAAGAAGGTCAGATCAGAAATCCAATAAAACCCCTAGACAGCGGGCCTGCTGCCTAAGAGAAATGGTGGTACCACATACAGAAACAGAAATAGCAGGGGGGGGTTGGTTAGTAGATGGCGGAAAGACAAGAGTTCAGTCTTAGTGAGGTTTAGTTTCAGATGGAGAGAGGACATGATGTCAGAGACAGCGGACAGACAGTCACTGGTGTTTTGTAGCAAGGCTGGAGTGATGTCTCGGGAGCAGGTGTATAATTGGGTGTCATCCGCATAGAGATGGTATGGAAGCAAATCTACTGATGGTTTGTCCAATGGGGGCTGTGTGACAATGAAAAGAGGAGAGGACCTAGAACTGATCCCGAGAAACCCCAACAGCAAGAGGAAGAGGAGAGGAGGTAGAACAGAAAACGAGACACTGAAGGAGCGGTCAGAGAGGTAGGACGAGAACCAAGCGAGAGCGGTGTCCTGGAGGCCAATGGTGCTGAGCATGCTGAGGAGAAGTTGGTGATCCACAGTGTCAAATGCTGCAGAGAGATCCAAGAGAAGCAACAATGAGTAGTTACCCTGAGATTTTGCTGTTAGGAGGTCATTTGAGACTTTAACTAAGGCAGTTTCCGTGGAGTGTAGGGTGCGGAAACCTGATTGCAGCGGGTCAAGAAGAGAGTTAGCAGAGAGATAGCGGATTAGGCGAGAGTAGACCAAGCGTTCCAGGAGTTTAGAGATGAAGGGCAGGTTAGAGACTGGTCGGTAGTTATCAGCACAGGACGGGTCCAGAGAGGGCTTTTTTAGTAAAGGGGTTTATGATGGCGTTTTTGAATGAATATGGAAAGATACCAGTGGAGAGAGAGATGTTACAGATAGCAGTAAGGTGAGAGAGGACAGCTGGAGAAATATAGACTGGACAAGGTGGGATGGAATGGGTCAGTAGAGCAGGTGGTGGGACGAGCAGACAGGAGAAGCCTGGACACTTCTTCCTCTGTCGTCGGGTCAAGGGCTGCGAGTAGATTAGAGGACGTGCGTGGAGGGACAGGATGGGTATTATTTGGGGACTGAGATATGTTTAGCCGGATATTTTCAATTTTGTCTTTGAAGTGAGTGGCCAGGTCTTCAGCACAGAGGTCAGTGACCGGAGCCTGCGCTTTAGGCCTTAGGAGGGAGTGGAAGGTGTCAAAGAGGCGTTTTGGGTTGTTGTGTAGTGTGGAGATGAGGGAGGTGAAATATTTTTGTTTGGTGCAGTGAAGGGCAGTGTGATAAGTCCTGAGCATGAATTTGTAGTGGAGAAAGTCTGCAGGTAGCTTTGACTTTCTCCACAGCCGCTCAGCACACCTGGAACATCGCTGGAGAAAACTAGTCTGAGGTGTGTGCCAAGGCTGCGGGCGTCTGACTCTGGTGTGCTTCTTGAAAGTTATTTCAAGAAGCACAAAAGAATGCTTTATTTCTCTGTGGTTGCACTGGAGGGGATTTTCTAACAGGTTCACAAGCAAAATAGATTCTGGGAGTCCCAGCAGCTAATTCTTAAGCAGAGTAACGTCCCATTTGCAAAGCCCCCCAAAGTACCAGAACAGGTTAAACCTTCCAGAAGTCGCCCCATTCTGGATTCAACACCCCTCATGGATCTCAGCTAGGGTTGTACTGTGCATTTTGGGTGCAAAGGTGTTCAATATTTGTTTAGCATTGGGCCATGAAAATTAGGGGCAAAAAACGCAGTTCTGCCATTGTTTTTTGGGCTACATTTTTACAGTACTTGCTGTACGGGATAAATGACTGGATAACTTTACTATGTGGTTCAGTAAAATTGCAATGATCTATATTTTATACAGTTCATGTTTTATCACTTTTACACAATAGAAATGTGTTTATAAAAAAATCGCAATTTTATGTCGTTATAGTCTGACGGTCATAACTTTTTTATTTTTCTGTATATGGAGCTGATTATGGGCTTGTTTTTTGCGGGATGAGTTGATGTTTTTATTGGTACCATTAAGGGGTGCATATGAGACTTTTATCATTTTTTCTTAAGGTTTTTGTGAGGCATTTTGAACAAAATACAGCAATCCTGGTAGTGTTTTTTAGTTTTTACAGCGGTCACCGTGCAGTATAAATGACAAGCTTGCTTTTCTCAGCAGGTCGATACGATTACAGCGATACCCAATTTGTATTTTTCTTATGTTTTACTTCTTTTACACAATAAAAACACTTTTATTCAAAAAGGAAAACCCGTTTTTGCATCAACATAGTCTGAGAGCCATAACTTTTTAATTTTTCTGTGTACGGAGCCGTATAGCAGATTGTTTTTTGTGGGATGAGTTGATGTTTTTATTGGTATCATTTTTGTGGGGACAGGGCTTTTTGATCGCTTTTAAATCCGTTTTTGGAAGGCAGGGTGAAGAAAATACTGCAATCCTAGTAGTGTTTTTTATTTTTTATATTTAACAGCGATCACCGTGCAGTATCCGTGACAAGTTAGTTTTACTCCATGGGTCGAGACGATTATGGATATACCCAGTTTATACACTCACCGGCCACTTTATTAGGTACACCTGTCCAACTGCTCGTTAACACTTAATTTCTAATCAGCCAATCACATGGCGGCAACTCAGTGCATTTAGGCATGTAGACATGGTCAAGACAATCTCCTGCAGTTCAAACCGAGCATCAGTATGGGGAAGAAAGGTGATTGAGTGCCTTTGAACGTGGCATGGTTGTTGGTGCCAGAAGGGCTGGTCTGAGTATTTCAGAAACTGCTGATCTCCTGGGATTTTCACGCACAACCATCTCTAGGGTTTACAGAGAATGGTCCGAAAAAGAAAAAACATCCAGTGAGCGGCAGTCCTGTGGGCGGAAATGCCTTGTTGATGCCAGAGGTCAAAGGAGAATGGGCAGACTGGTTCGAGCTGATAGAAAGGCAACAGTGACTCAAATAGCCACCCATTACAACCAAAGTAGGCAGAAGAGCATCTCTGAACGCACAGTACGGCGAACTTTGAGGCAGATGGGCTACAGCAGCAGAAGAACACACCGGGTGCCACTCCTTTCAGCTAAGAACAGGAAACTAAGGCTCCAATTTGCCCAAGCTCATCGAAATTGGACAGTAGAAGATTGGAAAAACGTTGCCTGGTCTGATGAGTCTCGATTTCTGCTGCGACATTCGGATGGTAGGGTCAGAATTTGGCGTCAACAACATGAAAGCATGGATCCATCCTGCCTTGTATCAACGGTTCAGGCTGGTGGTGGTGGTGTCATGGTGTGGGGAATATTTTCTTGGCACTCTTTGGGCCCCTTGGTACCAATTGAGCATCGTTGCAACACCGTGTGGAATCTATGCCACGAAGAATTGAGGCAGTTCTGAAGGCAAAAGGGGGTCCAACCCGTTACTAGCATGGTGTACCTAATAAAGTGGCCGGTGAGTGTATAGTTTATGTGGAAGAACTTTTTTTTTTTTTTTTTTTTAACTGTTTTTATTGTGTAAAACAATATTTATGCATTGCTGTCTTCTGATATTTTTCCATGTACAGAGATGTGTAAGGGTTTTTTTTTGTTTTTTTTTGCGGGATGAACTGATGTTTTAATTGGCACCACTTTGGTGTTTATATGAGCTTTTGATTGCTTTTTATTCCATTTTATGTGCTGCAGGATCAACAAAAATCGCAATTCTGTGACTGTGATAGGTCACAATAATGAAGGGTTAATCACCTGCGGCCGGAGCTCAGTCCGTCCGCGGTGGATGCGGCATGATGCCAGCAGTAATATACCGCTGGTCCCATACTGCGATCTTTTGAGCTTGCAAGATTGCCATGACGCACCCATACGTCAAATTGCAGGAACCCCTACCCGACCTTGACGTATGGGTACGTCAAATGTTGGTAAGGGGTTAATGGTGACCCATATTATCATAATATGGCTCAATAATAATTACAGCGATCGTAAGAGCCACTCCCTGTAGTAACTCTAGTAGAAAGCCATTACAAAGACATATTCTTGCTTTAGAGGACTTGTCAGGAGGGAAATGTTTACCTGATGCGTCTTTCCCCAGCAATAACAGGTGATTACCAAGGTGTCAGCATGCAGATCAGCTATGATCATCAGGCTAGTTGATTTAGAAATTAGGCCAGGGTCCAACAGTGTGGCAGCTGCATGCAGACATTAGTGTTTCATTATTTTGAATAAATAGATTATCTGGCATAGATAATCAGTTTTCAAATATCCTACTAAGGCATTTTGAGAGGATGATCTCTTATTCAGGACTTCCAACAATCAGCCAGTAGAAACAGGAACCTCTCTCCAGAAGCATCTCTATACATTACACATTTCAGTATGCACCACATTATGCTTAAAATCCTTGTGGCAGCTCTGCAGGTAAACTGAACATTTGATACTATGTACAAATGCAATTGAAAGAAAATACACTAATACGCAATCGGGAATATCAAAATCAAAACCATGCAGAAAAAATATTCCCCAAAAATATAACTTTAAACTATTAAAGATAAAATCTCAAAGATAAACTCACCAAATACATAGTTGGTAACAACAATCCTGGGTCTTCTGAAGTCTCAGAGTATCTCTCTGGAACTATGACACACTTTGAAATGCCCAAACTACAAAATGAGGGTGTAAGGTGTATTACACTATGCTGTCCCTTAAATTGCACCCAAATACATATCTTAGTGGAATAAATCATCCTGAAAAGAGTGGTCCCGAAAAAACTAATGTTAATGGGTTAATGCTAATGTACCCTATAATGCCCTGGGGCTGCAATAATAAGTGTAACATAAAACAAAATACTCCTAGAAAAGTTACCCAGTCATTTTTTTTTCACTTGAACTTCTTAGTGGGCAGAATTAGAAGGCGACCTCAAAACCAGTAACTACAGTAGTCAATAGCTGGGTAAAGGGTTTGGGCTGGTGTGTCCCTGGGATATGTGTGACCCCATAAGATGACTCTACAATAATGGACCTCTGTCCACCTTAAATAGAGAGGCAAGTTCCGCCCAAAACGGATGGCTCCAATCATAGAGACATTCTCGAGTTACATACCAAAGTTCCAGCATCCATCAGGAGACACTACAGCTGCGCATTATATAGCCGTATCAGGCACTGTGATAATAAACTAAATATACTTGATAAAAAATGCAAAGCATGCACTTTCCATACCCACAGTATAATAACACATTCATGGCATTGGGTAAATACAAAAATCCTGATTTGAGTTTCTGCGGGGGCATTGCTAGGGTCCTAAAACAACCGTGGCCCTTTGCGTTACATTTTGCTCAGTAAGGATGCGTTCACTCAGCATTTTTCACTGAGGCGAAAACGTATGTTCCTGTCACTAATTTTCTGCATATTTCACATAGATACGGTCCATCCTCTCAGCAGTCACTGTACAATGAAAATCGACACTGACAAATTTACTTTTTCAAAATCGCTCACCTACGTATGACTGTGTAATACCTTATAAATAACAATCACCAAATAATACACCGATACAAGGCTCAAATATACCGTATGACTGATTGTTACTAAAAATAATAATAATAGTCCTTCAGAAGGCTTTATGTATCCCAGTATATATTATAAGGCCCCCAGTTTATAGAATAGATCCCCCAGTATAAAGAATAGGGCCCCAAGTATATAGAATAGATCCCCCAGTATATCTGATAGGGACCCCATATATATAATAGGGCCCCAGTATATATCAGAGGTCCCCCAGTATATATTATAGGTCCCCCAGTATATATAAAATGGCCCCCAGTACATATAATATGCCCCCCAGTACATATAAAATGGCCCCCTAGTACATATAAAATGGCCCCCAATACATATAAAATGCCCACAGTGTATATGAAATGGCCCCCAGTACATATAAAATGGCCCCCAGTGTTTATAATATGCCCCCAGTACATATAAAATGCCCTCCAGTGTATATAAAATGCCCCCGAGTACATATAAAATGCCCCCCAGGAATATGCCCCCAGTACATATAAAAGGCCCTCCAGTGTATATAAAATGCCCCCGAGTACATATAAAATGCCTCCCAGTAAATATAAAATGCCCCCCAGTACATATAATATTCCACCCAGTACATATAAAATGCCCCCCAGTGTATATATGTCCTCCAGTACATATAAAATGCCCCCAGTACATATAATATGCCCTCCAGTGTATATAAAATGCCCCCGAGTACATATAAAATGACCCCCAGTGTATATAAAATTGCCCCCCAGTACATATCATATGCACCCCAGAACATATAAAATGGCCCCCAATACATATAATATGCCCCCCAGTACATATAATATGCCCCCCAGTACATTTAATTTGCCCCCCAGTTCATATAAAATGCCCCCCAGTATATATAAAATGACCCCCAGTGTATATAAAATGGCCCCCAGTACATATAAAATGCCCTCCAGTATATATAAAATGGCCCCAAGTGTATATATAATAGGGCCCCCAGAAGATTATATGTCCCCCAGTATATATAATAGGGTCCTTCAGAAGGCTTTATGTTCCCCAGTATATATTATAGGGCCCCCAGTATATAGAATAGATCCCCCAATATATACGATAGATCCCCCAGTATATATGATAGGGACCCCTTATATATAATAGGGCGCCATTATATATCAGAGGTCCCCCAGTATATATAATAGGTCCCCCAGTTAATATAATATACCCCCTAGTATATATAAAAAGGCCCACAGTATATATAAAATGCCCAGTGTATATCAAA
The DNA here is from genome assembly GCA_025379985.1 of Phyllomedusa bahiana. Classification (NCBI taxonomy): domain Eukaryota; kingdom Metazoa; phylum Chordata; class Amphibia; order Anura; family Hylidae; genus Phyllomedusa; species Phyllomedusa bahiana. The sequence goes on from JAODAL010044247.1 coordinate 16,189, forward strand.
TGGCCCCCAGTGTTTATAATATGCCACCCAGTACATATCATATGCCCCCAGTACATATATGCCCCCAGTAAATATCAAATGGCCCCCAGTGTATATATGCCCCCCAGTACATCTAAAATGGTCCCCAGTATATATAAAATGCCCTCCAGTGTATATAAAATGGCCCCCCACCTAGTGTTTATAATATGCCCCCAGTACATATATGCCCCCAATACATATAAAATGGCCCCCAGTGTTTATAATATGCCCAGTACATATAAAATGCCCCCCGATACATATAAAATGGCCCCCAGTACATATAAAATGGCCCCAGTACATATAAAATGGCCCCCAGTACATAAAAAATGCCCCCAGTACATATAAAATGCCCCCCAGTGTATATAAAATGCCCTCCAGTACATATAAAATGCCCTCCAGTACATATAAAATGCCCCCAGGTACATATAATATGCCCCCAGTACATCTAAAATGCGCCCCAGTCAATAGAAAATGCCCTCCAGTGTATATAAAATGCCCCCGAGTACATATAAAATGGCCCCCAGTGTATATTAAATGGCCCCCAGTGTATATATGCCCCCCATTACATATCATTTGCCCCAGTACATATAATATGCCCCCAGTACATATAATATGCCCCCCAGTACATATAAAATGCCCCCGAGTACATATAAAATTCCCCCAGTACATATAAAATGCCCCCCCCAGCGTATATAATGGCCCCCAGAACACATAATATGCCCCCAGAACATATAATATGCCCTCCAGTGTATATAAAATGCCCCCGAGTATATATAAAATGGCCCCCAGTGTATATTAGATGGCCCCCAGTACATATATAATGCCCCCCAGTGTACATATGCACCCCATTACATATCATATGCACCCCAGTACATATCATATGCACCCCAGTACATATCATATGCACCCCAGAACATATAAAATGGCCCCCAGAACACATAATATGCCCCCAGAACATATAATATGCCCCCAATACATATAAAATGGCCCCCAGTACATATAAAATGCCCCCAGGACATATAATATGCCCCACAATGTATATAAAATGCCCCCCAGTACATATAAAATGGCCCCCATTATATAGAATATGTCCGCAGCATGGTAGAGAGGTCTAATGGGCATATTAAAAGTAAAAAACAATACTCACCTCTTTCCTGTTCACTGTACAAGCTGTCACTGCTCCTGGTCTTCTTCCCGGCACAGGCGGTGTGACATCATCACACTGCGCAGGCAATGTGATGACACACACGCCGCCTGTGCTGTGTACACGGATGCCTTCACCTGTATGTGCGACCAGAGGACGCATACACACTTAAAGAAACCGTCGGCAGCGGCCTGGAACCCGACGATCTGAGGTTCAGGGCAGCGCCAGTTTTATCTGGAACACAAGACAAAACTGGCTAGCGACGCCCCTGAGTTTTTGTATTTACCCAACGTCATGAATGTGTTATTATATCATGCACAGGTGTTCATAACATAGCAGACATATGCTGATACTTTGGCTTGCAAAAGTATTCAGCCCCCTTGAACTTTTCAACCTTTTGCCACATTTCAGGCTTCAAACATAAAGAGATAAAAAAAAAAAAATTTTGTGAAGAATCAACAAGTGGGACACAATAGTGAAGTAGAACGAAATTTACTTTCAGTGCAGCAAACTCACTCCAGAAGTTCAGTGAGGATCTCTGAATGATCCAATGTTGTCCTAAATGATTGATGATAAATATACACTCACCGGCCACTTTATTAGGTACACCTGTCCAACTGCTCGTTAACACTTAATTTCTAATAAGCCAATCACATGGTGGCAACTCAGTGCATTTAGGCATGTAGACATGGTCAAGACAATCTCCTGCAGTTCAAACCGAGCATCAGTATGGGGAAGAAAGGTGATTTGAGTGCCTTTGAACGTGGCATGGTTGTTGGTGCCAGAAGGGCTGGTCTGAGTATTTCAGAAACTGCTGATCTCCTGGGATTTTCAAAGCACAACCATCTCTAGGGTTTACAGAGAATGGTCCGAAAAAGAAAAAACATCCAGTAAGCGGCAGTCCTGTGGGCGGAAAATGCCTTGTTGATGCCAGAGGTCAAAGGAAATGGGCAGACTGGTTCGAGCTGATAGAAAAGGCAACAGTGACTCAAATAGCCACCCGTTACAACCAAGGTAGGCAGAAGAGCATCTCTGAACGCACAGTACGGCGAACTTGGAGGCAGATGGGCTACAGCAGCAGAAGACCACACCGGGTGCCACTCCTTTCAGCTAAGAACAGGAAACTGAGGCTCCAATTTGCCAAGCTCATCGAAATTGGACAGTAGAAGATTGGAAAAACGTTGCCTGGTCTGATGAGTCTCGATTTCTGCTGCGACATTCGGATGGTAGGGTTGGCGTCAACAACATGAAAGCATGGATCCATCCTGCCTTGTATCAACGGTTCAGGCTGGTGGTGGTGGTGTCGGGAATATTTTCTGGCACTCTTTGGGCCCCTTGGTAAACCAATTGAAGCATCATTGCAACACCTTGTGGAATCTATGCCACGAAGAATTGAGGCAGTTCTGAAGGCAAAAGGGGGTCCAACCCGTTACTAGCATGGTGTACCTAATAAAGTGGCCGGTGAGTGTAATCCACCTGTGTGTAATCAAGTCTCCGTATAAATGCACTTGCTCTGTGATAGTCTCAGGGTTCTGTTTAAACCGCAGAGAGTATCATGAAGACCAAGGTAACACCAGGACAGGTCCGTGATACTGTTGTGGAGAAGTTTAAAGCTGGATTTGGATACAAAAAGATTTCCCAAACTTTAAACAGCCCAAGGAGTACTGTGCAAGCGATGATATTGAAATGGAAGGAGTATCAGACCACTGCAAATCTACCAAGACCCGGCCGTCCCTCTAAACTTTAATCTCAAACAAGGAGAAGACTGATCAGAGATGCAGCCAAGAGGCTCATGATCACTCTGGATGAACTGATCAACAATCAGTCATACACTGCACAAATCTGGCCTTTAACCCCTTACCGACATTTGCCGTACTCATACGGCAATGTCGGGTAGGGGTTCCTGCAAATTGCCATATGAATACGTCAAGGCGATCTTGCGCGCTCACAGGCGAAGCGCGCAAGATCGCGGCATGGAACCGGCGGTATATTACTGCTGGCATCATGCGCATCCCCCACGGCCGGAGTGAGCTCCTGCTGCCCGCAATCCCGGCGCAGTAACGGCGCTCAGCACCATACTGATCTCCTACCAGACAGCCGGATGCTGAATGAGAGCATCCGGGTTGTCTGGTGACGTCACGATGCCCACAATGCAGTGTGGGCAACGTGATTGACAGTTGCCATGGAGACCAGCATACAGCTATAACCTGTGTGCTGATCTCCTATTGCATGAACGATCTAACGATCGTTCATGCAATTCCCCCCTGGGGAAAAGTGTAAAAAGTGTGAAAAAGTAAAAAAAAAAAAGTGTAAAAAAGTAAAACACAAAAAATAAAATAAAAACACGTACATCGCCCTTTTCCCCTTTACAAACGCCAATCGCCCCAAAAAAGATAAAAAATAAAGTACCCATATTTGGTATCGCCACGTGTGTAGCGACCCACCATATAAATCTATCATGTTAATTAACTCGTACGGTGAACGCCGTAAAGAAAAACAAAAAAAAACAGTCACAGAATTGTGATTTTTGTTCATCCCGCAGCACATAACCTTGATTAAAAAGTCATCAAAAACTCATATCAACATCACAGTGATGCCAATTAAAACGACAGTTCATCCCGCAAAAAAGAAGTCCTTACACAGCTAAGTATACAGAAAAATTTAAAAGTTCTAGCTATTAGAAGATAGCGATGCATAAATATTGTTTTACACAATAAAAACAATTTTTTTCAAAAAAATTGTGCTTTCAAATAAAAAAACTACATAAATTGGGTATCACCGTAATCGTCTCAACCCACGGAGTAAAACTAACTTGTCACGGATACTGCATGGTGAACGCTATTAAAATAAAAAACACTGCTAGGATTGCAGTATTTTCTTCACCCTGCCTTCTAAAAAACGGATTTAAAAGCGATCATAAAGTCTTGTCCCCCAAAAAATTTTACCAATAAAAACGTCAACTCATCCCGCAAAAAAAAAAGTCCCTATACAGCTCCATAAACAGAAAAATAAAAAGTTATGGCTCTCAGACTGCGGTGATGCAAAACCGTGTTTTCCTTTTCAAATAAAAGTGGTTTTACTGTGTAAAAGCAGTAAAACATTAAAAATATGCAAATTTGGTATCGCTGTAATCGTATTAACCTGCTGAGTAAAACTAGCATGTCATTTATACCGCACAGTGACCGCTGTAAAAATAAAAAACACTACCAGGATTGCTGTATTTTGTACAAAATGCCTCACAAAAACCGTAATAAAAAGTGATCAAAGCATCACATGCCCTCCATAATGGTACCAATAAAAACATCAACTCATCTCGTAAAGAAACAAGCCCACAAGCAGCTCCGTATTCAAAAAATTAAGAAAGCTATGGCTGTCAGAATAGGACAACATAAAAATGCAACTTTTTATAAAACTCGCTTCTATTGTGTAAAGTAATAAAACATAAAAAAAACTATATAAAATTATATCATTGTAATTGTACCGACCCCCATAGTAAAGTTATCCCGTCATTTATCCCGTATGGCGAATACTGTAAAAAATGAAGCCCAAAAACAATGGCGGAACTGCGTTTCCCCCCTCCTTTTCCATGGCCCGATGCTAAAAAAAAAACTACGGAACACCTGTGTGCCCAAAGTGCATAATACACCCTTAGATGAGATCCCTGAAGGGTGTTGAATCCAAAATGGGGCAACTTATGGAAGGTTTCACCTGTTCTAGTACTTTGGAGATGCGACATGGCCCCACCAATATCTGTGCGGCAAAAGCCAAATAGCGCTCCCTCCCTTGTACCCCCTGCCATGCGCCCAAACAGCAGTTTACACCCACATATAGGGTATTGCCAAATTTGGATAAAATTGCTTAACAAATTTTTGGGCGCCTTATTTCCAAGATGCTTTGTAAAAATTAAACATTTTCAGCTAAAATTGCAGATTATTGGAAAAAAATATATATTTTTTTTTATTTTCAGAGCCGAACGCTAACAAAATTTGTGAAACGCCTGTGGGGTCGATATACTCACTACACCTCTGGATATATTCCGTAAGAGGTGTAGTTTCCAATATGGGGTCTTTTTAGGGGTATTTATTAAGTTTTGGAACCATAGGGTGTCCGCAAACCTGAAATGGCCCCTAAATAAAATCGTAACGAAAATGAGGCCCCAGAGTCCAGTAGGTGCTCCTCCTATTCTGGGGCTTGTGGTTGAGCCAAATAATGCACTAGGGCCACATATGGGATATCTCTGAAACGGCAGAATCTGGGGAATCAATATTAATTTGCATTTCCCTGATTACATTTACCGTATTCTTGTCAATAATGTATAAAAATCTAAAATCTACAAAAAAAAAATGATGCCAAACTACAGCAGACATATGGTAGATGCTAGTTATAAACTATTTTGAGTGGAATAACTATCTGTCTTACATGCAGAAATTTTTGACGTTTGAAATTGGTAAATCTTTCACATTTTTCACAATTATTTGATATTTTTCACAAATAAACAATCATTTTTTTGGACCAAAATTTCTTACTATCTTAAAGCACAATGTGTCACGAGAAAACAATCTCTGAATCACATGGATAGGTTAAAGTGTCAAAAAGTTATTCTCACATAAAGTGACACGACAGATTTCAAAAATGGGGCTCTGTCAGAGAGGCCAAAACTGGCTCCGGCGGTAAAGGGTTAAGGAAGAGTAGCAAGAAGAAAGCCATTTCTCACAGATATCCATAAAAAGTTTGGCTTGCGTTTAAAGTTTGCCACAAGCCATCTGGGAGAAACACCAAACATGTGGAAAAAGGTGCTCTGGTCAGATGAAACCAAAATCCAACTTTTTGGCCACAATGCAAAACGATATGTTTGATATAAAAGCAACACAGCTCATCACACTGAACACACCATCCCCACTGTCAAACATGGTGGTGGCAGCATCATGGTTTGGGCCTTCTTTTCTTCAGCAGGGACAGGGAAGATGGTTAAAATTGATGGGAAGATGGATAGAGCCAAATACAGGACCATTCTGGAAGAAAATCTGTTGGAGTCTGCAAAAGACCGAGACGGGGATGGAGATTTATCTTCCAACAAGACAATGATCCCAAACATAAAGCAAGATCTACAATGGAATGGTTCACAAATAAACGTATCCAGGTGTTAGAATGGCCAAGTAAAAGCCCAGACCTGAATCCAATCGAGAATCTGTGGAAAGAGCCGAAAACTGCTGTTCACAAACGCTCTCCATCCAACCTCACTGAGCTCGAGCTGTTTTCCAAGGATGAATGGGCAAAAATTCCAGTCTTTCGATGTGCAAAACTGATAGACATACCCCAAGCGACTTGCAGCTGTAATCGCAGCAAAAGGTGGTGCTACAAAATATTAATTTAAGGGGGCCGAATAGTTTTGCACGCACCACTTATCAGTTTTTTATTTTTTTCCAAAAGTTTAAAATATCCAATAAATCTCGTTCCACTTCACAATTGTGTCCCACTTGTTGATTCTTCACAAAAAAAATAAAAATTTTATATCTTTATGTTTGAAGCCTGAAATGTGGCAAAAGGTTGAAAAGTTCAAGGGGCCCGAATACTTTCGCAAGGCACTGTATAATGTACTTTGCACTATTTTGATATGTCTGTCTTTTTGCAAATACTTTTCCTGACTTTATTGATACTTAAAATTATATGGGCTGCAGGAAGATATGATGGTGTGATATACTAGTTTACAATCTGTGATCACCATTTTTTTGTAATTAAAAGGGTTGTCTCACTACAACGATTGCTTTTTATTTTTTTTTAAACGATGATTTTTATTGAGAAAAATGTCATCCTATACAAACAATCCCATTGCAATATACAAATAATACTTCAATATGTAACAGTTAAATGCTCCGTTAACATTTACACTTCTCCATTTAATTATGATAACACAAATAAAAAAAATAAAAAAACGAGCCAATCTTAAACGATCCCTATAAAGCCCCTCCCCTACCATCCACCAGCAACCCCGGAAGTGGAAAATTCTGTCACCCAAAAAAAAAAAAAATTTATGAAACCACTCTTTCCTCTTCAAGGATTATTCTATTGTTAAGACCACCGACCCAGTGTGCGAATTCCTCCCTTGTATCCTTTCTTCCATAGCTTAGTCACCTTAGACGTTCCCTGGTCACGTATCATCCCCTATCTCTAGTCTGCCCAAGGACCGAGCCAATTTTTCCCTGAGGTAGTAATCAGAAGTGCGAAGGCGATCCATCAGCTCCCCTACCTCTTCATCCTGAAAAAGTTTTAACTAAAAAACTTTTCCCATTTTTTAAAGAACTTCTCAACAAAGAGCTCTTATTTTTTTTCCGCCTCATCCTATCTATAGTTAGCAATCTCTTTATCAAAAGGATAGCTTCATCATTTGTCGGGACACTCTCCTTCAACCAATGTCTTAGGATACACTTCTTAGCAACCAGTAATAACGTGTGTACCCCCTTGTGATTTAATATGGCAGGAGTCTCTCCCGTCCTGTTGTCGTTTCCAAGGATATAATGGAAAATCGCACTTATAGGATCACTCCACACCTCCACATTCCACACCTCTTTAAACAGCAGAAAAATTTCATCCCAATATTTCTTTAATTTCGGGCAGTGTCGTATGCCATGTAACAGGTCGGCCTTCTGTAGCTTACATTTGGGACATTCCCTGAGATAATGCGCTAAGGCATTTCTGAATGGAAGATCAAACGCATAAGTGGCTTTGTGAGCCAAGCGGAAGAACATTTCCCTCCAGTTTTCGTCAATAATAGAAGCTCTAATTTTCCCCCACCCTGCTCTGATTTTTTGCTGTATCTCGGGGTCTCTCAACTCCCTTTCCCACGAACGAAAACAGGACTCCTTAGTTGGTGCGAGCATTCTGTCACATAATCTCTTGTAAATCATGGACAAGGAACCACAGCGATCCTGACCCCTTAACAGATCATCAAATATGCCTGCCGTTTCTGCTGCCGCTAAATTTATCTTAGACTTACAAAAGGCCATCACTTGCCAGAATTGGAAGACTTGTCCCTCCCTGAAACTGTACTTCTCTTTCATTTCTTGCCACGTCATGAACCTATTATCCTTCTCATTGATTAGGTCTCCTATAGATCTTATATTTTTACTTCTCCATTCCTCGAAAAACTTATTTTCCCTCCCTGCCAGAAACGCGGACAATTCCCAGATGGGAGCATACTTTGAGAGATGTACAGGCAAAGTGAACAGCTTCCTGACATGCTTCCATGTGGCAAAGGGCTCTGAGAACCACACTCCTTTTTGCATGCGGAGGAAGATCTCTAACTGCCAAATGTAAGAAACGCAACCAGGTTCTCCGGGCAAGCCAGCTGCCGCTCAAGGTGTAAGTTAGAGAAACTATTGCCGCTGTTTAGCCAGTCCCCCACATGGCAACCAACGCCGCTAAATTATACATTCTAATGTTGGGTAGGTTCAAACCCCCATCCAACTTGGGCAAACTAAGCTTTTTATAGGAAATCCTAGGCCTCTTGGAATTCCACAAATGCTGATTGTAACCTGTTTACATCTGTATGTTTCAGAAGAATGGGCAAATTTTGCCAGGGATAAAATAAGTGAGCAAAGCTTATCATTTTTATCAGCTGCGCCCTACCAAATAATGATAACGGTAATATACTCCACCTTTTCAGCTCTCCTAGTATTTTATCTATCAAGGGCCTATAGTTCAGTTGATCTAAGCAAGAGTTCTTTCTTCCTATTCTTATCCCCAAATATGTCAAGGAGGAAGAGACTACCTGGACCTCTTCTATTAGCTGTACCCCTCCTCCATGATCCCCTAGAAAAAGCAGCTGACTTTTAGAAATATTGATTTTATACCCACTAAGGGGTCCCACTTGATTCAAAAATGGAATTACCTTACCCAGATGATCTCTTGGCGAACTCAGGAAAAGCATCCTGTCATCTGCAAAGCAGCATAACTTGACCTCCTCTCTGCCCACTTTTATTCCCTCAAAGATATTTGAAGAGATTAAATATCTAATGACCGCCTCTAGCGCAATATTAAATAGAAATGGAGAAAGCGGGCACCCCTGCTGTGTCCCTTTCTGTAGCCGAATAGGATCTGAAAGGAAACCAGGAGAGTTTACTCTTGCCATCGGTTGGTCATATATAGCTTCAGTAAAAGCCCTAGAGTTCCCTTGTATGTTCATTTTGGCCATGACCTTATACAGCCAAGACCATTTCACGTTGTCAAACGTCCACGACGAATAGCGCTGGGCATCCTTTTTTGCCCTCCTTTCCCTCCAAACTGTCCAATACCACTAATACTGTTCTGATATTAACCACTCCCGACTGTCCTTTTACGAATCTGTTTTGGTTAGACCCACTAATTTGGGCAACACAGCCCCGAGTCAGTTTGCCAATAATTTGGAAAATATTTTAATGAAATCGGCCGATAGGAACTAGGACAATCCGGGACCTTCCCCTCCTTGTGTAACACCCTGATACTCTCCTATATCGTGGCCTAAAAGTTTGTAAAAGCCCTCCGTAATGCCGTCCAGACTCGGCACTTTACTATTTGGAATACCTTTAATCGTGCACATCAACTCCTCCAGCTCTATGGGTGCATTAAGGTAGCCCAAGTCCTCCTCTGACAATGCCAGCAATTTCAACTCATCAAGAAAGCTTGTTTGGGGCAGGCCGGGTTAAGGGGTCCCCCTCCCTATATAGACCCCTTTAAAAAACCCCTTTAAAAAACACTTTTTAAATTTTTTTGGGGGTTCGTGGGTTTTGGGGTCCCCCTGCGGTTTTTGACCCCATAAATTTAATTTTTCCCTTTCCCTTTTTCCTTTTGGCCATGTTCGCAAAAATTTTCCCGGATTTTTTAAAAAAATTTTAAAAGAAAAAGGGTTTGTCGATCACTGAATTTTTTGTCCAGTTTCTCCTCCCCTCCCTCAAATCTTGTTTCCATCTGTATCCACCGGGTTTTTATAAACCCCCTCTTTAAAAAAGCCTGAAAGGGGGTGTAATGTCCCGAAACCCGCGAAGTCATTGTCCGGAAGCTTTCCCCTGGTCTGTTTTTTTGATATGGGCTGTGAAAAAAAGCTTTATTTTCCCCCCTCGGGAAAACCCTTTGTGTGCCCCAAAAATAAGAAAAGTTTACCCCTTTTGTCCCGCATTATTTTCCCAAAAAAACCCCTTTTCCCCCAGTTTTTTAAATCAGCTAAAAAACCCTCCCCCGGGAAGGAAGAATTCCGGAAGTCTGAAGAGTATATGGGTTTACCTTAGGGAAAGTATTGGAGTGTGAGAAATAATTGGGGCGTGATCGGAAATAACAAAAATCTAAAAATACTAAAAACACTCATTTCCCCATGGGTTTTAAATAAATTCAAGAAGAATTGGTCTATTCTTGCCCGGGAAATTTCTGGGGGAGGGGAAATAGAAGGTAAATTTCCCCTTCCCCTCCGGTTTTCCCATGCCCAACAACCGTAAACCCCGGGGTTTGGGAATCCCCCGTGATAAAAAACTTTCCCCTTTCCCAAAGCCCCCTTCCCCAAAACCTTTTTCCCAAAAACCTAAACCCTCCCTTTTTCCTTTTTTTTTTTTTTTTTTATTAAATAAAAAAAAAATTTTTTTTCCCCCCCCCCCCCCCCCCCCCCCCCCCCTTTTCCCCTTGGTGACACCGCTTCCAATTTTTGGACAAATTTTCAAAGTCCTGCTTTGGGGGTGCATGAAATTTTTAATTTGTTTACCCCCCGACGGGGTTCCCTTTTTTTACCTGGAGGATCCCCTCTCGGGAACGATATTTTGGGGAGCCCACGGCATTGTAAAAATTCTATTTAGGAGAAAAAAGACCCCCCTTTTTTGCCTATTCCCGGGGGCCCCCACCCAATTTCTTGCCCCTGCCCATATCTTCTGCATTCAGGTGCGTTTCCGGGAAGTAAAAACCGGGCCCCCCTTTTGAGTTTCTGAAATTTTGGGCCGTAGTACCATCCTTCGTTTGTTGGGGGAAATTTTTAACCCCTTAAGGTTCAAGTTTTAAAATTCTTAAGTTTAATTTGTCCCATCGTTTCAATGCCCGGGTATCCTTGTAAATGAAAAAAATTCCTATCCTTCCCATCGCTGGGTGACCTTCTGCCCGAATCCCCCCAAACCAAAGCACTTATGAAGTAAAATATCCAATTTTCCCTTTTTTAGTAGGGCCCGGGAAATTTTCCCCAACCGAACTAAAATCCCAACAGCAAAAAAAGAAACGTAATTTTAATATTTGGGCTCCTCTTTTTTTTCCCAAATTTGTGAGCAATCCCCTTTCAAACCCCTTTTTTTAGTTACTACCACCTTCTCCCTTTACCTAGGGAACCCAAAAAAATTTTTTTTTTCCCCACCCCCACCCCCCCAAACCCATTAACAAGTAAAGCTTTTAAAAGGCTGGTAGAAAAATCCCCCTTTTCCATGGAGAATTTAGCAAAAGGGTATAGATCTTCTTTTCACTTTTCAGATAGCGGGGGTTCCCCAGAAAATTTTTCCCTTTTTGGAGGGGCCGGCACCTGCTCCCCTTTTCCCGTTTTTCCCGGAGCCCCCCAAACTCCCCCCCCCCCCTCATCCCCGAAGCCCGGGGCTCTCGATGATTGTTCTTTTGCGGGACGGAATCTAGCTGCCCCTTTTTTGGGGACGTCTTTGGGGAGCTTTTATCCCCCAATTTTTCTCGAGTAGATAGCTTCTCCCCCTTTCCCCCGAATAAATAAAGTGGGGGGTTTTTCTGTTACTATAAAAAATCTTTAAAAATAGCCCGGGGAACCCAAAAGCAAATCTTTCTTCTAATGTAAAGTCCCTGAAAATTTCCGGGAAAAGCTTTTCTCTTTTGGAAAACCCCCTCCCCCTGAAAAAACCTCAAAACAAGTATTTTTAGCCCCTTTAGGGATTTCGGGTTTGCTTCGCTTTAAGGCACGGATTTTTGGGAGTTTTGTCCTGAAATCTAGGAATTTAGCTATTACTTGTCGCGGCCATTCTCTTTGGGCTCCTGTGGGCGACACTTCCCTGCCTCCTTGTCCTCTTCGGTCAGGACCCAATCTGTGCGCTTTCTTCACCTTACACAAGTGCTGAATCTGAAGTGCTTCGGGTAACTCTGTTTCACATATGGATAACAGCTCTTTTTGCGGTATTGATTCACGCAAGCCGATGATCCTTAAGTTATTTCTCCTTGACCTGTTTTCCAGGTCCTCTACCTTGCTCCATAGTTGTTTATTCTCGTGCATTAAATCTTTGAATCGAGGATCTCATTATCTTCCAACGATTGAATTCGCTCTTCTGCCTCATCAATTCTCTGGTCTTGCATTTTAAGATCAGCTTGGAGTTGCAGGAGAGAAGAGGAGACCGTGCTGGCCAGCGTGGCTTGTTCGTCTGGCAAGATAAATTGTGCTACTTCCATGGCCAGTTTCTTGTAATCCATCAGGTGACCTTCTCTTGTTTCGCATAGCTCATAGGTATCATCTTGCGAAGGAGCACCGGACATGCAAGCTGGAGATGGCAGACCTGACGAAACTGGGGTTGAATGGCCGGGAGTGTTTCCTGATTCAAAGACCTGTAATTCCTTGGACTTCGCTTTATTAGATGTCCCCATGATTGGGAAATATTTTTCCATGAATAACACCGTCAAGCGATCTCCCATGTCTAGTTCTCTCCTGTGTAAGGGAACAGGAATAGGTGCTCGTAGTCTCTTCTTCCTATCCCCGCCGCAATATGTACAGAGACTAGGGAAACTGTGTGTAATTTCAACTGTATCCAGTAGGTGGTGCTCCCGGATAAGGTAATGAGACAACTGAAATGTCCTCACACCAAGTAGAAGAGAGCTAGGAAGATTGTGTAATTTCAACTGTCTCCAGTAGGTGGTGCTCCTGGATAAGTGAATGAGAAGACTCAATTGACCTCACGCAAAGTAGAAGAGATCCAAGTAAAGTATGTGTAATTTCAACTGTCTCCAGTAGGTGGATCTGTCTGGTAAGTTGGTGAGAAAACTGGACTCTTTTAACCCTTCAGGTATATCGAGCTATATGACTCAGAGCAAAGCAGATAAACAATCAAAGACTTTCAGGTAGGGTGCCAAAGTCAAACTGCTGTTCTGGGGGCTGAAACTCTCTTAGACCCCTTCTTAATTATTCCTGCCAGGCCCCTCAGCTCACACAGGAACAGTTCTCTCAAGAATCTCGTCCTCCCTGTAGCACTGGGGGAGATTCCAGGGGTTGCTTCGTTCTGTAGCCTCTCTAGGAGTCTTAGGGCACCCCTGCCCTGCAGGGACAAGAGCTTAACCAGCTTAGGATATGCTATGCATTAGAGTCTATTTGCACATGGCCGCCATGCCTCCGTATAGGCGCCAACTTTCCTGCCACCGCTCACAGTGCCGCTGCTGTGTCTCTCCGCCGACCCGCTCCTCCTCCCACCCGACAGTCTTCGGCATCTCCTCGGCGCCGCTACCAGCACCCGACTACCATTCTTGTGCGTGGCTGACTCTCTCCTCCTCAAGACTCTCCTCCGCCCGGGCTCCCAAGGTGAGTGTAGGTGCCACACTTCCTCTCCCTCAGTTCCGATCTCTCCTCTCGGTCAGAGATCGCGGCTACCGCAGTTTCCTCCTTATCCTCACGTTCTGAGCCCCAGGGCCACTGACAGTCTGTTTCACCAGCCGCTGACCGTTATAATTGCCCGGTTTTTGAGTTGGGTGAGCAGGAGCTCCTCACTGCCCCTCACATCTAGTCGGCGCCGGAACCGGAAGTCCGGATTGCTTTTTATGTTAAAGATCTTGTAAAAACAAGTCACTTTGCAATATATGTCTATTAACAGTATCCTACCAATTCTGAGATATCCCGTTCTGTATGGGCTGCATCAGCTCCTCAGGTCGCTATAGCTACAGACCTGTTTGATCTCCCCTGATAGGCAGCCGGCACTGGTTACTATAGCTACAGACCTGGCTTCTACTGCAGCCTAGCGGAAGCCAGTAAACACGACCCTGAATTCAAAATGAAACCAAGAAAACAGGACTGAGGTAAGATGAATCAATGTTGTGAGACAACCCCTTTAAGGCCATCAAGCATTGATATTCATGTCACAGTATTGATATATTTGTGGATATAATATATTATGCACCACTATAGGTCATGTTTGTCCTGTTGCTTTTATACTCTTAATTTTATATTTTTTTTCTTCTTTATATTGATACCTGTGTCTGCTGGTAGCTACAGAATGATGGTATGTCATATTAGTTTGCATTCTACGACTCCCAGTTTATCTAGTGATGGAGGTGGAATAACTACTGATACTATTTGTATCAATTAATGGCTATAATGGCAATATGATGAAACGATCTACATGTGATAGCTGTCAGTATCTGTGTCTAACGATTTGAATACAATGTAGCCATCACTAACTCTTTGTACAAATAGCAGTGAAGTACAAAAGGTATTCTATCCCTGGTCAGGAACAGACATGCACAGCTCCTGAATCGAAAGCACGCGCAACCAAAGTTCTTGCTATATCTTGAACACAGACTGGCGATTTTGGTAAAAACATATCTTTAAATGTCGTCTGTCTGTTGATCAGTGGTAAGAACTACTTTGCCTATGGACATAGGAAGCGCATACTTTACATTTTTTATCAATACCCTAAAAATTTGGCTTTTTATTTTTCCCTTTTGGGTAATAAAAAAATTAAAACAGGAAAAACCCAATGTGGACCCAACAGGGATGTAAAAAGCAATAAAAAACAAAAAAAAAGTGTTTCGCTACTAAAACGGGAGGATATGAAGTGGCACAAAAGAAGCATAAGGAAAAAAAAAAAAAGTGTGCAAAATAAAAAAAGAAAAGCTAGAAAGGGAAAGCATATCCTATAGAAAGTAAAACTAACCCCAAAATATTTTTAAACAAAAATTTCCCACCCCGTTACCCCCGCGTGCTAAGGCGTTGATCCAGAAGAAGGAAAAAACCCTCAATGGGGTAAAAACCAATTGTCCTCATTGTAGGAAAAATTCTTTCCCGACCCTTTTCGGGCAATCGGAAAAACCCTGGTTTCCTTTGCCCCTCTCCAGAATCCTAGACACTTTTAATTTGGTTATATTTTTTACGCCCCCCAAAAAATGCACCCAAAACCCAAATTTTTGGGAAAATCCGTTTTTGAATTAACCAGGGAAAAAGTCCCTTTTGGCAGAAAACCCAATAGCTAACTGCCTTAAAGAAAAGGGAACCCCTTTCCTATTTTTCATGAAAAAAACTTTCGTTCCCAAGAGAGAGGAGGGCCCCTTGTTAAGTTTACGGGCCCTGGGTAAAAAATAAATTTTGGGGAGAGATTTTCAAATTGCCCTTTTGGGAAGTATTTAAAAATTTTTATTAGGGCCCCCCGAAGCCGTCTTTTCTCTAAACTAAAAAACCCAAAACTTGCTAATCTTTTTTGGGTATTTTTAGCCCAAACCATTCCTTTTATTATTTGCCCCCCTTTTACCTCTAAAAGCTCTACAATGTCTTTCCCCGGGCACGGGTGCCCAAAATTTTTACACAATATTCATTTTGTGGTCTAACCAGGGGCCCTTGTAAAAAGGGGAAAGAAAAATTTTTCATCTTGGCTTCTTTTGCCCCTTTTAATGCACTCCATGATCCTTTTTTGCCTTGGCAGCTGCTGTTTGACCCCGGGCTGCTCCCAATTTTAAGTTTACGTCCACCGGATTCCCAATCCTTCTCCATGCACTTTTACCCAGCCTTTTTTTTCCCTTTAACCTGTATCCCGTAATGGATTTTTCCCCCCCCATGTTCCAAAAACCCTTTCAAATTTTTCTTTGTTAAACCTCATCAGCCATTTCCCTGCCCAGGCCCCAACTTATCCAGATCCTTTGGGAATAACCATTATCCTCCCATTTGTGTTGTTTTTTTACAGGGAAAAAATTTTATTGTCTGCAAAAGAACGATATTCACTGTGTAATCCCTGTGTAAATTCATTAATGAAAAGGGTTTAAGAGGTAGGGCCCAATACCTTTACCCTTTTGGGGATCCCACTAGTAAAAAACGATCCAGTCTGAGTATTACCTTAAATTTCTACCCCCCTTTGTTTTTCCCATCATGAGCCAGTTGCCTACCCAATTTTTCACACATTTTCCCCCCGTCCAAGCATTCTCAAATTTTTTTTTACCAACCTTTTTTTGGGTACCGGGGATTTAAAAAGCCCTTAAAAAATCTAGAAAATATGAATCCCAGTGCCTCACCCCGTCCGTCTGGAAAATGACTCCCATAGAAACGATGGGATTAGTCCCGACAGGACCGATCCTTTTAAACCCATGCTGGGAAAGGGGTTAAACATTTATTGCCCGTGAGATACTCCAGGATAGCATCTCTGAGAAAACCTTCAAAAATTTTTTTCCAAACAGAGGTTTAAACTTAAGCTTAAAACCCGGCCCCATAGTTTTCCCGGAAACTTTTGGCCCCTTTTTTTTTTAATAAATTTGGGACCAAAATTTGCAAAGCGCCAATTTCCCTTTTGGGGCATAACCCCGCTATTAGACAGTCCTAAATATTTTAAAAATAGGGGCCCCATCTTTTGACATCACTTTTAAACTCCCCTTTGACACGTGGGGGTATCCATCGGAAAAGGGGGTTTGTCAAATTTTAAAACTTCAAAAAGGGGGGAGCTGGGACTTCTTTCCCGGGTTTGACCAAGAAACTTTTTAAATTGGAGTTTACCTCATCCCTCTGTTCAACATTTAAATCAA
>JAODAL010044248.1:0-33064 GCA_025379985.1 Phyllomedusa bahiana
TGAAAGGGTGATTATTATTGTCAGTGCATTCTGCATAGGTGATATCATTATTGTCAGTGCATTCTGCACAGGTGATATAATAACTGTCAATGCATTCAGTGGGAGACCCTGAAAACATGACCTGTTGGTGAGTCTTGAGGACTGGAGTTGAGAAAGATGCTATGATCAATTTAGGTGACTGACAGAGGGAGGAGTCTCCCTCAGTCACCCATTGACGTCCTAGCAACGCAATTGCGCGGTGCTGATGGTCAATATGACAAATATTAGCCTGTGAGTTTGCAATGTACAGAAGCCTACTTAGTATAGGTGGATATTATCCAGGGACGTAGCTATAGGGGGGTACATAGGTAGCAGCTGCTACCAGGCCCTGCAGCCTGAGGGGACCCAAAAGCCCTTCTGCCACACAATACGACACCAGTATAGTAAATGGCACATGGTAAACGGAGGTCCCCATTTCACTTTTTGCACCAGGGTCCAAGAGCTTGAAGTTACGCCTCTGATATCTATACATCGTCAAAATAAATAAGTAATATAAAACACTTATAAACACATACCAAACCACTGATAAAATGTAGAGCTTTTATGAATACACACTGAATAAAAAGTAAAGAATAAACTGTAATATAAATATTGATAGACAGTGATAGATTTCAGAGGAACAAGCTCAATCTTTTACAGCCCCCAGGAATGGGAAATACCAAGTTCAATTCAGATGAATGTAACGGTCATCAAAATAAGTATGAAACACTGGTAGTGTGCCAATATACATGATAGGGACGACAGTAAACACATAGTATACACACAGATATATAAAATTATGTGACTTGAAAATAATCAATGCAGTGGCCAACATAATCCAAGGGGTAGGAGGCAGCGTCCAGCTCCAAAGCGCATTTAGCTTGTGTTTGTTCCAGAGGACGCCGCTCCTCCCCCGTGGGTTCATTATAAATATGCAACACATCCAAAAAAATAGAAGTGACAAGTGTGATGGGCTGAATAACAAATAGCAGATGAAACTGGTACATATCTAATGATGTTGCTGAGCAAAGTTGTAAAGGCATGAACATTGACTGGGACAGCCGACCCTCACGTGCAGAACAGACCTAGTGCTACTGCCTGCCTACTAGAAGCGACACCAGAGTAAGCCATAGGTGAGAAAAAAAAAATCGGTAAAAAAGAGCATTACAAAAAAGTACCAGAATTGCATTTTTTTTTAAAAAAAAAACCTCTTATAAACTCCAGAATGGAACCAAGCAAATTATCAATTATTCCACGAATAAAAAGAGTCCACACAGGTCCATCAAAAACAACTACGGCTGTTTTATATTATGTATATGTAATTATTGTGTTATATAGTGAGATAAAAATGCAACCAACCACAAAATCACATAAATAAAATAAAACATTACAAAATCGGGATGCATGCCTCCAAAGTGCAGACACAACACTTCCAAAACTGTTCCAAGAGTCAAAAGAAGAGAGGAAGCAGACCCCAATTTTAACCCAAACGTAAAAATGTAGTCCCCCAGTCCCAGCTTTACTCCCTTGGAGCCTATAAAAAGCCGAAATGGTACCAAGAGGAGTGAAGCCAAGAGAGACATAGGTGACAAATTTTAAAAGTGGATTACGTATAAATTTTTGCCCCCCCTCTTATGGTGTGACTAAGTTCTTTTTTAAGTAGTATTTATGATTTATGACTGTGAGGATGGGCCTGTAAAAAGGAGGGTGGCCTTCAAAAAGTAAAGTGCGGTCATAAATTGGGATTGCGACTTCTAAAAAAAGAATTGTTACGTGGAAATCTCCCTGAAGACAAGTCTCAAAAGTTGGCTGTAGTTCTTAAAGTTTTCCTCTTTTGTCCAAACAGGTACAACATTTTCATAAAAAGAACTAATAGCTGTTAAAAGTCAAGGGGGAAGCTAAAAGTCACAATTTCCCTAGCTATTTTATCAGCTTCCATACTTTACCATAGAAAGAACCATGGGCGACATCTATGAATTCGCCTTTGCCATTTTATGTTGCAAATTATTTCCAGGGTTTTCCCTTTGATTAAGAATGGGATATGGCCAAAATTTGGGCCAAGTCGCCTGAAAAGACACATTTTAATGTGCCAAAGTTTTGCCATACAAAGTTTGGTGTATTTAAAAACCTATGGGGGTTTAATTTTTAGGGCCCAGGGGCCCCCCAAATTTTTTGGTGCAAAAACACCTTTTTTATTCGTACTGTCAGTTTTGGGGAAGTGTTGGGCGCACACTTTTGAGACGTGCAACCTAATTTTGTGATTTTTTTTTTATTTGCTGATGTAGATAAGAGTATTAAACATTCCTCTATATCTAGTTAGAAAATGGGGGGTGTTGGGCGCCAAGGTTTCAAAAGTGGTACAAGCGAGGGTTTTATAATTTTTACCCTAAATTTTTGTTTGCTACAAAAATTTTTGTACAAAAAATCACCATAGCTGTGTTTTAAAATCAAGGAGGGGAGAAAATGCTTTTGGGAAAAAAATCACAATTTCCCTAACCCTTTTTTCACAAACAACCCTGTTTTGGTTGATTATCTTGGGGGACAAGGCTGTTGGGAGGATTTTCCCGGGCCCCCAGGGGTTTTAAAACCTTTAAAGGGGGAAAAAACGTGGGGGGGACCCCTGACCCTTTTTCCAAGCCCTCTGCCCTTTTTGACTTTTTAACTTCAAAGGAAAAAACCAAGGGGTTCCAATTAAGAGTCAAGTTTTGTGTTTGTTTTTTATAATGCTGTATCTAATTGGATTAAGTAGGGCAACTTTAGAAAATATTGCAGCATATCTAATAAATACTAGTGTTGGTTTGGGGGCCCCCAAAAATTGGGTGAAGGGGACCCCTTAAAAGTAATTTTTCCCCTTGGTAAATACCAGAAAAAAAGGGAACCCAATATAGGGCATAGCAGTTAATTTTTTTGAACCCAGGTTTTTTGGTTTTGGGTACTCAGCCCTCGGGGCTGAAAAATTGAAACATGCACAATTTTCTGCCCAGTTTTTCAGCGAACGGTGTGCAGGTTTCCCTTGGGTTAAAAGGGGGGGCCCGGGGAAATTTTCCGCAAACTTGGGGAAACCTCAAAATTTATGCAAAAATCATAAAAAAACCCGGGCCCGGGTTTTTTAAACAGAATTGCCATTTTTTTTAATTTTTTTCCGTATGGCCGTACCCTAAATATGTTCAGATAAAATGTGGAGATAGTACCATAGGTTTGTAACGGGAGCCAGGGAAAACATGGTCAATAAAAAGAAGTAAAACAGTAAATCTGGAAAAGGGAAATTTCATTGAATCAAATTTGTAGCCTTTTGAAAAGGATTCATGGCCCAAAAGAGGTCAGACAAAGCTGGTAAGTGGTATTAAAAAGTAGTCAAAAGTGTGGTAAGACAGGGGTAGGGAGAACCCAAAGGGAGGGGCCCTTTGGGGTTACAGCATCAAAAAGTTTAAAAAGGGTTTTTTTCCCGATCTATGACTTAATTTCTTTTTTTTTAGGATAGGGGGCCCCCAAATGTCAGATCAATGGGTTTTCCCCCCTCTCCACCCAAACCCAAACAGCTGATTTAAGGGGCCAAAAATTTCCACAAGTATGGCCGGGCCCATTTTTAAATTTATTTTAGACATGCCAGGTACCCCTTTTTCCCGTGACCCTTTCTGGTTCTTTGGGCCGGGGAAATAAAGGGGGCCCCCTCGCAAGCCCTGGGAAAAAAAGGGGGGCCGGGCCCCCGAAATTTTGTCCTCGACTCCCAGGGGGTTTTCGCGGTGTCAAACGGGGGCAGAGCGGCCAGTAGCGGGTCTGTTCGCTGTACCCAATGGCAACTTAACCCCGCCAGGCAAACCCGGGTTTTTTATGGGACGTTGGCGTAGGAATTGACGGGGACATTTACCCCGCCAACCTTTTGGCAAGGGGCCATTTGAAGCCCCGCGGGGAGCGGGGCCAGGGGGTCGGGAGTTAGGAAATTTGGTTTTTTTGTTTTTTTTGTTTTTTTAACTGCCTACAGGGGCCCTGACAACCTAGAGGGGGCTCTAACTACCTAGAGGGGACCCTGACTACCTAGAGGGGCCCTGACTACCTAGAGTGGGCCCTGACTTCCTAGAGGGGGCCCTGACTTCCTAAAGGGGCCCTGATTACCTAGAGGGGGCCCTGACTAACTAATGGGGGTCCTGACTACCTAATGGGGGTCCTGATTACCTAAAGGGGCCCTTACTACCTAAAGGGGGCCCTGACTAACTAAAGGGGCCCTGACTACCTAAAGGGGCTCTGACTACCTGAAGGGGCCCTGACTACCTAAAGGGGGCCCTGGCTCCCTACAACTCAAGAGGGTACTGACTCCCTAAAACTAAAGGGGGCCCTGACTCCCTAAAACTAAAGGGGGCCCTGACTCCCTAAAACTAAAGGGGGCCCTGACTCCCTACAAGCTAAAGGGGGCCCTGACTCCCTACAAGCTAAAGGGGGCTCTAACTGCCTACAAGCTAAAGGGGGCCCTAACTACATACAAGCTAAAGGGGGCTCTAACTACATACAAACTAATGGGAGCCCTAACTACCTGCAAACTAAAGGGGGCTCTAACTACCTGCAAACTAGCTAAAGGGGGCCCTAACTACCTGCAAACTAAAGGGGGCCCTGACTTCCTGTACACTAGCTAAAGGAGGCCCCTAACTACCTGTATACTACCTAAAGGGGGTCCCTAACTGCTTGCAGCCTGTGTAAAGGTGGCCCTAACTACCTACAGCCTACCTAACTGGGGGCAACCACCTACCTACAGCCTAACTAACTGGGACTCACCAACACTTACCTACAGCCTACCTAACTAGGGTTCAACAACCTAACTGTAGTCTATCAACTTGCCTAACTGGGGCCTGCTGATCTACCTGGGGGCTATTTACCTATCCACCCGTGGCTAGGTACCCACCAACCTACCTGGGGCTGGCCTACCAACTTATCCAGCGGGGGTCTACCTACCTAAATAGGGCCTATCTAGTTACCTGGGGCCTTGCACATTACTTACCTAGGGTCTTGTCTACCTACCTGGTAATATAATTGAGAGGACAGCAGCCCGTAGTTGCAGCATCATCTCCAGGGGGTTAGTTCTCTCCCCACCCTCCAACCCCTTCGGATACTAGGCCTCTAAGTTATGGCTTGTACTCATTCTCCCACCCCTGGGAAGTTTGTAAAGAGGTGCTGGAAAAGTGAGGATTCTAAGATATTTGTGTGTAAATTCTGCAGGGATGAGTGGTGGCCGGGACAACTCATCATGGCGGTGTGGAACGGATGCGGAAGAAAAGGGAATAAGAACGACTCAAGAGAAAAGAACGACTCATCAGATAAGAGGTCTCCGGTGAGTCCCTGATTTCAGGGGTTATTTAACTTCTATACTGGATCCGTGTTGTATTCACTGTAATGTGATGTGATCTGAGCTGGTGTCGGACCACTACGTGGTCTCTATATGGCAGTGTTCTAGATTATATTGGCATCAGTATAGTGGCAGTGGACACGTGTCCCTGATTGTAAAAGAGGGAACACCTGACTCTGTGATAGGAGTTACACTTTTACTTTCTTGCTGGTGTTTATTTTTGAAGGTGGTGAGGTGCGTGACCAAGGGAAACGTGGAGGGGGATATTGTATGTGGGTGGAGGGGGATATTGTATGTGGGCCGGTAGGGATATTGATAGAGCTACTTAGCCATATGTCTATGATATGTTAGACAGACAGATGTGTGAGACAGACAGATATCTGACTCCCTTGGTATAGTGTACTACACCATACAGTTCTTTCTTGCACACTGTATTATGTGGTAAAATGGGTGCATTTATGTCCGAGAGGCCGTTTTTTTTGCTAGGGGCGGGGTTATAGGGTTGCTGCGGGCTGGGCGATAAGGTTGCTGGGGCCGGGTTTACAGGGGGTCCCAGGTGCTTCAGCTGTATGGGGCCCTGAAATTTCTGTCGGCGGCCCTGTCTGTGTCTACAGCTGCAGCTCGGTTTCATTGACATAATTATGACTAAGCTGCAATACCATGCAGAACCCCTAGAAAACATATGGATTTGTACCTGGCAAACAATAAATGGGACTTGCTGCCTTATCTCCTTGGCTCCCTCAATCATCTGATTGGTGGGGTTGGAAGAAGTTGAGACTTCACATATTGAAAACGGCCTTAAGAAATCACCTGCCAAAACAGGATAATAATGTATAAACATGCCAGTGAGAGGGACCACTAAATAGTGCTTCCTCGACTTTGGTTGACTAGATGGCTGCTCACATTTAGTCTAAATGCACAAAAGATGAACAAGAAATAAAATGGCTTTCATGTATCATTCATCATGCATACATAAAAAAAACATTATTTTTAGAGGTATCGGTAAATGTAAAAAGATAACAATATTTTTGGTATTACGGCTGAACTTGTGTTTGAAAATTGCAGAATATTACAATGATTGCAGTGAAGAAAATTTCCATCAGATTGCAGTAACACATTTTCAAACCACTTTAGTTATAGCCGTTTTGATTTCTACAGATTTTTTCGTAGGGGATACGAGGTCAGGCTAAAAGAAACTTCTCTTTACCTACAAGAATATGTATCGAAGGAGGTCTTTATATTTCAAGTACAAATGTGGCACAGTTCAGTCGATGCTTTGTTCATTACAATGTTTATCTGTGAAGTTGTAGCTCAGTTATTAGAGCACATAAATTTAGGTTTGCTCTCTGTGTAGGTCAAACACCAGCAGAAGATCCCAATATAAAAATAGAATGTGGGACCCTCGTTAGCTATTAAGAGTCTGCCCTTTCAAACAGAAGTTTTGTAGCCGCACAGAAATGTCCAAGCTCGATAAGCAGGTACAGTATATGTTCTGTATAATAGCACTAGCATAGCTAAAATTTTTGTCAACCAGGGCAGTTTTTGAGCTTGCTATCTGTAACGGGTATGCAGGTGGTGGGTCCGCAGGCTCACTGCAAGAGATGGTGCAGACCATGCCAGGGAGCAGAATCTAAGGAGCCCCCTCGTGTTCACCAGAGTCTGCTGCAAGGCGGGTTGGACTTGGCTGTGGGGGACTCCCAGGTTGCTACCCCTGATGTGGCTGCTCGTGGTGACAGACATAGAACTTCAAAAGCAGGCAGAGATGGCGGGTCTCAGGCAGGTGGTAAACTGGCGTGACGGCAGGTAACAGCAGACGGTACTGGAACCAGGTGACAGCAAAACATACAGCAGCGCAGAGGTCAGGATCAATGTAGGCACATCAATGAACTGACGCTGAGCACAGGCATGAAGTTCCTCAAGTGCCGGTGGTCATCAGCCATTGGCCAGGTAGTTAGGTACTGTTTCTTTAAATCTGAGATAGCCGGCCCATGCCATCACAGGCAGAGCAGGAGCATGGAGAGGTGAGTAGATGCTGGCAGAAGGGTCAGGGCTGGCAGCGTCGACACAAGCACACTTGCGGTCTTGAGCGGGGACCGCAGCATGCATCGTGATACCGCCTCTTTTCACAGACTACACTAAGTTTTTGTAACGTACGCCATTTTTATATAGGCCCCTCTTCACATCCAAAAGTCATTACGCCACTTTAAAAAAAAAAATCATGTTTTTATGTCACAATATTCTAAGACCCATAAGTTTTTATTTTTTTTGTTGATGAAGTTGTGTGACAGTTTTTTATTTGTTGGATCAGTTGATTTTTTAAATTAGTGCCATGTTATGATACACATTGTTTTTTGTGGTTTTTTTTTGCGTAATTCATCGTATAGTTTAAATTACATGATCATTTTTTGGATTGTTAAAGGTGTGGTGATATTTTTTTTTATATTTACAACGTTCTGACTTACTTCTGTCTTCTGGTTACAAACGGAGACTTATTGTGCGTGGCTCAGCGTGCTGACATCACACACTGAGCCACGCCTCATAATCACGTCAGGACGCTGCAAGCCTTCACTTCAAACACACAGCATAGGACAAAAAGATCAGAAAGATCGGCTTTTTGTCCGATGCACGACTGCGTTTTTTGTCACTGTTTCCGCAAAAACTGCGACTGGTTTTTGTTTTTTTGCCATCGACCTGTACAATTGAAGGCATGGGAAACCAATGGCAAAATGATGGCGGATTTAGCAATATGTTCCTAAATCCGCCGCCGCCAGAAAACGAGCTGAAATAAAAGACTACTTTTTTAATTAAAATCTATGGGCTTGATAAACGGTCGGATTTTCAGCGGTTTCAAAATACTAAAACCGCCAAAAATCCGACTGTTTTTGTGTGCACTGCAGCTCTTTTTTTTACTTTCCTCCCACCTCTTCCTCATGCCGCTTTGGTCTTGCGCTGTTGGCCGCAGCATGGCTGGTCTATTCTTACTACTCCTGACCCCCCTTCCCAGCCAAGTCCAATGTAAAATACAGTACTGTACTTTATCAGCACCCATACAATTAGTACATGTGGGGCATGCTGGCATCTGTAGTTGTGAAACTACAAGTGCCAGCATGCCAAACCACACATATACTAATCTTATGGGTGCTGATCAGTACATTTGTTTAACATGTGCTGCTGTTGCATGCAGGTACTTTTATTTCCATGTTCCACAGCAGCTAGTAACTGGAACTAGAAGTGTCATCATTCCACTGCAGCACATGAGACAGAAAGTGAGGTGAAATCTTCCAAACAGGGGCACAGGGATATGTTTAATAAATATACCTTTTCCAAAACACTTACAAATTCAACTCAAAAACAAACTCACAGTCCCTATCACGTTTGTAACCGAGGGACTGCCTGTAGTGTTTATTGGGGAAACAGGAATTATGTGTTTTTCTTTTTTTAACTTGTTCAAATATTTTTCATATAATTGCTTTTTTTACTTGTTAATTACTTTTTTATATATAGAAATGAAGAAACACAATACAGGAATACAAGGATCTTCTGTTAGGTAATTTTAACCAAAAGTGAAAAATATCCAGCATTCCAAAAGTATAAAATCATGATTTATTTTAAACATTAAGATCCAAGACATATTAAAATTCTGATGTTGCCAGCCCTTAATTGATGCTACATCTAAGACTTAGCAACATGGCCTAAAATGCGTCATATATGCATGTCTTGGATCTAAAGGTGCTAAATAAATTGTGATCTTATTGTTCTTATTGGGACTAGACTGTATTGCTATGTATATGCCTGTGACAGGTAGCCTGTAGATGGATTAAGAATTGCTGGCCATTACATTGGCTCTAGAAGAATGAAAGGTACTCGTAATCCGGTGAATATCTGTACTGACCATAAGTATCTCCTCTACCGAAAAACTGCACAACGGTTAAATCCCTGACAAGCTAGATGATCACACTTCTTCTCTCGATTTAATTTTCCTCTACACTTTAGGACTGCTGAGAAAAATGTGAAGTTGGATGCTCTTTCCCATTCCTTGGACATCGCTGGACTCAACCCCACGCCTCTGCTCATCATCCCTCCAGAACACTTTATTTCTACAGCTCTCGTCAACCTTCAATGGATTCCTCCAGGGAAAACTTTTGTATAAGTAAAATAATTCTTAAATAGGTCCACTCATCTAAGTTAACTGGCCATCCAGAAATACAAAAAATCCCTGTCATTATCATTATTAATCTCACGGCACTACTGGTGGCCTACTCTCATTCAATATGTCAAATACTTCATTTCTCTTGTTCCACTTGTGCCCACAACAAATCGCCTCGTCTCAAGCCCTCCAGACTTTTGCATCCCTTGCCTTTGCCCGAGAAATCTTGGACTCATATTGATATGGACTTTATCACGGATTGAGTTAAGTTGGACTTCTCCTCTGCATAACACCCTTAAACCAATAGAAAAGTGGAGAGAGTGAATCAAGTCCTGGGGATCTATCTTCGCCATTTTGTTTTGTCTCATCAGGATGATTGGTCCAACCTTCTTCCATGGGCCAAATTCTCGCACAACACTCTTGTTTCTGATCATGCTGGAGTCTCTCCTTTCTTCGTGGTTTATGGGCGACATCCCTACCCTCTTCTCCGCCTGCTTTCTGCCTTGGATGTTATGACTGTGGATGCCCAGGTTTAAAAGATTTCCCGCAGCTGGCAGGATACCCGTTGGTGTCTTCTCCAAGTATCCTTCCGGTCTAAGATTCATTCAGATAAGAAGCAACAACCTCCGCCTGTATTCTATCAAGCGGTTGTGGTTGTCTGCCAAGCATGTCCACCTCAAGCTTGATCCTCGCTTTCTTGGTCTCTTCTCGGTTCTTCACCACATCAACTCTGTATGCTACAAAGTTCCCTTGCCTCCATCTATGCAGATCCCAAATTTTCATCCACATCTCTCTCCTGCAGCCTTTCATCCTCAATCATTTGCTGATTCTGTTGATACTTATAAAGAAATCATGACAGAGAAACTTCTCATGGGTAAATGTAGACTTGTAGGCTGGAAGGGGTTTGGGTCCGAAGAGAGGTCATGGAAGCCAGAGGAATGCACCAATGCCCCCGATCTTATCCGCAAAGAACCAAAAGAAAAGGGGGGTTAAGAGGAGGTACTGTCACAAGGTGCACCACGGTCCTTGCTCCGGACCGTGGTCGTGCTTGTGCCTCCGCTCCCTGCTCCTGCTCAACCTGCAGACACTTGCTGGCACATGCTTACCCGCCTCCTAGGGCACATGTGCACCAACTCTCATGGATTTAGACAGCCAGCGTCCTGGGTGCTTCGTACCCTGACCTTACCGCCTGTCCACTGACCACTTCTCAAGCCTGCTCCATCTGTACCACGTTTACACCTTCACTGTCACCACGAGTGCCCACGTTAGGGGTAGCAACAGGGAGTCCCCTTCAGCAGAGTTCAACTGGCCTTGCGGCAGGCTCTGGTGAATATCGGGGATCCTTAAACTTCGCTCCCTGACATGGTTCATATCCATCTCTCACAGTGACCCAAAGGATCTACTGCCTCACCCCGTAACAGTTGTCATGTGATCTGAGTTAATGGAGAAGAAAAGGGAAAAAGAACGACTCATGAGAGACAAGAAAAACTCATCAGAGAAGACGTCTCTAGTCAGTCCCTGGATGTCAGGCGTTACTTTGCTTCTGTGTGGGATCAGTGCTGTATTCACTGTCATGTGATAATGACCCGAGCTGGTGCCTGACTACTATGTGGTCTCTATATGGAGGTATTGAAAATTATATTGGCTCTTGTATAGTGGTAGCATACACTTTTCCCTTATTGTAAAAGTGAGTGCAAACCTGTCCCTCAATCCTTGATTAGGGGTTTCACTTTTACTTTCTTGAATTTGTTTAGAGTGTTGTTTATTTTAGAAAGTGGCAAGGTGTGTGACCAGGAGAAAACCTGGAGGTGGATATTGCATGTGGACCGGTGGGGAAAGCAGATATTTTATGAAGACTTATGGGGGGAGCGGATATTGTATGTGGACTGGTGGGGGGAGTGGATATTGTATGTGGACTGGTAGAGGGAGTGAATATTGTATGTGACCCGATGGTGGGAGCGGTAATTGTATATGGACTGGTGGGGGAACGGATATTGTGTATGGACTGATGGGGGAGGCTGATATTATATGTGGCCTTGTGATGGGAACGGATACTGCATGTGGACTAGTAGGGGGAGCTGATATTGCATGTTTACTGGTGGGGGGAAGATATTATATGTGGGCTGGGGGGGGACGGATATTTTTTGTGGACTGTTGGGGGGAGCAGATATTGTTTATGCACTGGTAGATATTAAATGTGGACTGGTGAGGTTAGTCAAAGGGGGGCAGAAAACTTAGTGACAAACCCGGGCGGCAAAAGCTCTAGTTCTGGCGTAGACTGTCCAAGTCTGATTTTACCTAAGGGCTGCCTGGAGCACAAACAGGGGAAGCAAAATGATCGTACAGTAAGAGGATTATGAGCAGGCAGCAGCGGGCTTGTCTTCTCCCTTCCTGACCCTTACAGACTGCTGGTGAGGTTGTTGGTTGGCTCAATCGTGGTACAAGTTATAGCAAGGGTATGAATGGAGTTGCTCAGCCATGTGTCTATCCATGATATGTTAGACTGTGACAAATGAGTGAGACAGATAGACATATGAGACAGATAGTTGTTTGACAGACATGTGTGAGACAGTTAGGACATGTTCACACGACGGATTTGGCCGCGGTTATGGCCGCAGGGTCCGACGCGGTTTCCGCGGCCAAAACCGTGGCCAAATCGCGCCTAGTTTATTAACATGGTTTCCTATGGGAAACCGCGTTAATATTCACACGCCGCGGGTTTGGCCGCGGCTTTGGGGCCTCGGCCAAGCCCGCGCGTGTGGAGAACTCTCCTGTCAATTCTTGACAGGGAGTGCTCTGCGCGCCCCACCCGCGCCGAAACCACGCCCAGCGCCCGCGCCGCAAACCCACGATGGGAGACGAGAATTTGCGGCGATGTTCGATGATGATCAGGCTGCGGCGAAACCAGCGGCCAAAACCGCCGTGGGAATGGGGCCTTAGACTAATGTGTGAGAAAATTTTAAAAGTGAGACAGATGTGTAAGAGATAGTTGTGTGATACAGATATGTGACTCACTTGGTATTGTGTACTGCATAATAAAGTTCTGCACACAGTATTATGTAGTAAAATACATGCACTTATGTCTGAGAGGCCTAAAAATTAACAGGTAATATTTTTATGTACAGTAGCTGTAAGGTGGGCCCCCAAGATCAAATCAACTCCCCAGGTGGGGCCCAGGCCCCTAAGTCCAGCACTGCCTATCCACAGGTATTTTGGCCAACTTCTCATGATCAAACTGCTCCAGCTGTCCTAGGGTTGAAGGACTGCAGGTTTTAACTCCTTCCACAGATGTTCAATAGGATTTAGCTTAGGGCTCATAGAAACCATTTCAGATTAGTCCAATGCTTTGTTTTTAGCCATTTTTGGATGTTGTTAGCTGTGTATTTGGGTCATTATCCTGTTGGAAGACCCATGACCTGTGCCTGATACTAAACTTTCTGAGACTGGGCAGCACATTTCCATCCAGAATGACTTGATAGTTTTGAAACTTCATTGTACCCTGCCAGGTGCATTGTTTGGGTTTTAAAACATCTTGGGCACGGACACTCCATGTTACGTTTTGCTCAGTAGTTCTGGGTTCACACAGCATTTTTCACACCATATTGTGAACTGTGGCATATATTTTTACAGAGAAAAAAAAACATGTCCTGTCACTAATTTTACACATATTCCACATAATCACCTCAACAGTATACTGTGCACTGAAAATTAGTGCTGACAAATTTACTTTTTCAAAAGGGCTCACCTGTGCTTGATAGTGTAATACCTTATAAATAACAGTCATACCATTACAATACATACCATTATAATACATCTATCCATGTAGCAAATATATATTATATAATATCTATTATATATAAATATAGGGCCACATGTAAGAAAACTGTCAAGGTCTAAGACTTTTTTGTTGCATGTAGCAACCAAAAAGAGTTCCGCTTTCATTTCATATAGTGCTCGGAAAAAATAAAAAGGAAGCTATGATTGGTTGCTATGGGCAACAACAAAAGTCTTAGAACTAGACTTCATTCATGTCCCCCATAACATCTATTATTTTTACTATAAAAATCCAAGACTACCAAGACCCAATAATATGACTACTTAAGGACCAAATTATACTGCCAGACCATGACTAAATGCGACCATCACATGTGACTTCCAGTTATACATAGGCTCTGCAGACATATAAGTGATTACATTGCAGTTACAGCCAGTGGCTCACAGATGACGTCTTCTCTGATGAGTCATTTATTAATTTTTTTCTTCTCCATCCAGAGCAGACCGCCATGATGGCCTCTTCTGGCCACAATTCGTCTCTGCAGAATATATCATGCACATTTTAGAATCCTCACTTTTCAAGCACCTATACACCTACCTACCTACTGGGGGAATTATATACCTCCCTACCTAATGGGGCCTATATTGTAATGCATGATGACACCCCATCCCCCACAGCAGTCACCTATGATAGGACAGCTGGGTGCTTGCTGTGGGGGGATGGTGAGTCACCCATTGTTCCTACATAGGGCCCCCTTAGGTAGGAGGCTATTATGACCCCCCGTGTAGACATATAGGACCCCTCAGTAGGTTGGTAGGTATTTAGCCCCCCCCCCACTTGGTTGGTAGGTGTATAGGTTCCTCCACGTCGTTGGTAGGTACATAGGTCCCCCAGCAGGTTGGTAGGTACATAGGTCCTGCCAGTACGTTGTTATGTATATAGGGCAAGCCAGTAGGTTGTTAGATATATAGGTCCCCCTAGTAAGTGGTAGGTATATAGGCCACCCCAGTAGGTTGATAGGTCTAAAGTTCCCCTAACAGTTTGGTAGGTCTATAGGTCCCTACAGTAGGTTGGTAGGTATATAGGTCATCCAAGGTTTTCCATCAGAAATTTCAGGGCCCCATACAGCTTAAGTGTCCTAATGCCCACCAACCCCGCCACATCGCCTCTCCACCCTTCACCCACACATGCCCCCACCAGTCCCACACGCATACCCCACCACTGAAAAAGAAATTCTTTCTGGGGTGCTCAAAAAAATTCAATTGCGCCATTGTTTTTGGATTTAATCCTTTTGGATATTACAATGTACAGTTTATCTATATTGTGCGGGTCAGTACGTATACAAGAGCCAGCAAATACCGCCACATGATCACCATGTATCACCACTATAATATTACTGATCAAACCAGTATACCCAGACCAATAATATCAATAACAACAATATACAAAGACAAAATAATACCCCACATATCACTACCATATGGTGACCAATACCACTATAGTGTTACTGACCAAACCCAGACCAATATAAACAAGTAACAACAAGATACAGTGACTAAATAATACCACCACATCATCGCCACATACCTCCACCATAAAGATATAAATAATACTGCCATACTGTTACTGAATGTAAACCATTACATCAAGACCAGTATTTGCAACATACAGAAACCATATAATGGCAGATACAAGTGTATACAGATGCTCTGTAGACAGTGTACTTACATTTAGTGACTCACAGGTGACGTTGACTGATGAGTCGTTCACTTTCCCTTTCCTTCTCCATCCAGGCCACTGATAGCTATGTAAGTAGGGGCCCCTCAGTCGGTAGGTAGAAAGGGGTCCCCAATAGGTAGGTAGATAGGGGTCCCTGTAGGTAGGTAGATTGAAGCCTCCAGTAGGTAGATTGGAGCACCCAGTATGTAGGTAAGTAGGTAGCTTGGGGCCTATAGTAGGTAGGTAGTTGGGCGTCCCCAGTAGATAGGTAGCTTAGGGTTCCCAGATGGTAGGGACACCCAATATGTAGGCACTCATGTTTTTGCGCTCCCCTGGCATCCCCATCTGTTCCGGACCCCATGCCTGTTGCTTTAGGTTTGGGACCTAGAACATGAAGCTGTGCAGGCAGCACAATGAGATTAATTTATCGCGCCACCTGCACAGCAATGTACGGCAGGGACAGAGAGCGCAGAACTCTCTCTGCCCCTCCACACAACTCGATTGTATGCCGCACATACAATTGAGAGAGCTTGTATGGTGCCTGCAGCCTGTTCCCTCTACCATTACTATGAAGCAAGAGGCCCCCTCTTGCTTCACAGACTGACCAGGTTCCCTATGGCAGTACTGCCTGTACTGCCCTAATGGCGGCCCTGGGTCCCCCCAGCAGGTTAGTAGGTCTGTAGATGCTCCCAGTAGGTTGGTAGCTAAAAGAGGGCCCTGATTTAAAAAAAATAATTATACTCACCTCTTCCCGTTCCCCTGTTCAACAACTCGTTTTACCCTGAGTACCACACAGGCGGCGTGACATCATCATGACAGTTACATGGATACGTAAGCAGAGTGATAACATTCCTACATCACGCCGCTTGTGCCGTATACACCCTTCTCTGCGGTAGCTTTCAACTGTATGCATGCCTGAGGATGCGCATACAGTCAACAAGACTGCTGGCACTCCAGGCACACCACAGCAGCTTAAAGGTTGGATAGGCACTGGCAGGTTCAGGGCAGCGGCAATTTTAGCCAGGGCACAAGCCCCAGACAAAACTGCCTAGTGACACCCCTGCACAGATTCAAGACACCTTGTGCCAGATTCAGCAAAGCAGTTCCATGTTTCACAGTAAGTGCAAAGTTCTTTTCTTTGTATGCTTCATTTTTGTGTCTGTAAACATAGAGCTGATGTGACTTGCTAAAAAGATCCAGTTTTGTCTCATCTATGCAAAGGACATTTTCCCAGAAGCTTTGTGACTTGTGGCTTTTGTCAAATTCTAGTCTCGCATTTTTATGATTTGCTTTCAACAGTGGTTTCCTCCTCAGTCATCTTCCATTAAGATTACTTTGGCAAAGAGAGCAATGAATGGTGTGATCTGATACTGATTTACCTTGACCTTGGAGTTCACCACTAATCTCTTTGAAAGCTGTTCTGGGTTCTTTTCTTACCATTCATATTGTCCTTCTCTTCAATTCATTATCAAAATTTCTTATTTGTACACTTCCAGTAAGGTTGGCTACAGTCCCACAGACCTTAAACATCTGAATAACATGTATAATTGTAGTAACAGGAACTTCAAGATGTTTGGAGATGGTCTTATAGCCTTTACCTTTAACATGTTTGTCTAGAATTTTATTTCTAATCTTTCAAGACAACTCTCTCCTTCGTCCATGGTCCATCTTCAGTGTGGTACACACAATAACAGCAAACAGCACAGTGACTACTCTTTAAATACATACATAGGTTGAATGATTATAAGCTTAAAGATATCTATGATACTAATTACGGGACACACCTTAGTTTAACATGGCTCTATAGTCAAATTGTTTTCATTAATTTCTTTTTTGTTTAGACCAGTTTCATTGGTTGTTTTATTTATTTATTTATTTATTTATTTAACCCAGAGGCATTGCTAGGGTCCTAAAACATTCTGGCCATGAGCCATTTATGTTACATTTTGCTTAATAGGTCTGGGTTCACACATCATTTTTCTCATTGTAAACTGTGGAATGCATTTTTTTTGGATAAAAATGTATGTTTCTGTCACTAATTTTCAACATAGATTCTGTACATCACCTCAGCAATACACTGTATAGTGAAAATCTTTTAAAAACCAAGCACATTTATGTACGACAGTATAGCTCTAAATAATAGTTACACAGCTACTAAATAATGCACTTATATATGGAGCACATGTAGCATAGCTATTACCATTATACTTTTACTAAAAAAAATCTCACAATACCACAACCATCAATCCCAAAAATACTACTGTGTTATGACCAAATAATGCTGCCAGACCATGACCAAGTGCGACCGACCACCACATTGTGACTACTAGGTGTATATAGGCCCTCTGCAGATGGTATAAGTTATCCCACTGCAGTTACAGCCAGTGACTAACAGATCTTCTCTGACGTGAGTCGTTCTCTTTTTTTTATTTTTCCTTTTGGACCACCATATTGACTTCTTCAGGCCACGTCTCTGCAAAATTTGTTACAGAAACATTTTAGAATCCTCACTTTACCAGCATCATCTAACTTATTCCCTACCTCTTTACAAACTTCACACAGGATGATCTGCTGTCATGTTTTTTGTAGTGTTTCTGTTTTTAAACAGGTTTCCCTTTTGGACCACTTTGGATTGCTTAGTTTGTGTCGAACCAGCTTTGGATCCATTTCTTTAATAAAATGTTCAACAAAGGAAGTTGTTGGTGTGTATTTATTTAAATAAAGTGTTATTTGTTGTTTGTGGGCTTTTTTTTAACATTTTATTTCAGTGTTTGAAATGAGGTATCTGACAAACACCTTTCCATTACTACGGGGTTTGGAGGATGACAGTGGAGCTTTTTGTCACCCCCATGGCTCACACTAACCTCCCCCCTCTATTAACATAACACCGGGGGGCACTCAGAAGAGCTCGGTTGTTGTCAGAAGTGGATCATCTAATGTGATGGTCCACTGCTGGGCCGGCTGAGGGCTGATATTTTTAGTATAGGAAGAAACCAAAATTCATGGCCCCTTCTCAACCTAATAGCATCAGTCTGTAGCTTCTGGTTTTATCTTGGCTGGCTATGAAAAATAATGGGAACCTCACATGTTTTTTTTAATTTATTAATAATACTAAAAGAAGCAAACTATTTAAAAAAAATAACGTGGGGTTCCTCCTATTTTTCAAAACCAGCCAAAGTAAAACCAGAAGCTGCATCCTGACACTATCACAATGGGAAGGTCCATGGATATTGGTCTCTTCCCATCCTAAAAATACCAGCCTGCAGCTGCTCTACAAGTGGATCATCACATTGTATGGTCCACCTCTGATAGTAACCAGTCAGCATTGGCTACCTGGGGAATAGTGAGAGGGGTTTGGTGTCAGACTTGAGATGACAAGAAACATCGCTGGCTGCCAACAAGCCCTTGCAATAGTAATGGAGAGGCATCTAATGGAATAAAATTGTAAACAACAGAAATGACAAAAAAACTTTTATCTAAATAAAAACTCCCGAAAACATCCAACTTTGACTATTTTATTAAAGACATGGATCCAACGCTGGTCACTATAGACCAATAAATCCCACATTGTCCAAAAGGGTATCCTGTAAAGAAAAACAGAAGCTCTACACAAACACATATAGGCAGGATAAGCTATCCAGCTCACAGAAAGTTGGGTGATGCCCTTCCACCACAGCAACCCACTTTCCTATTAAATTAAAGTTTTGTGCCTGCTGTGGGGGATGAGGCATCACCCAGCTTTCCTATGTAGACCCCCTATTAGGAAGGCACTCAATACGGTAGGTATAGAAGCCCCCTATTATTTTGGTAGGTATAAAGGCTCCCCATCATGTAGGTAATTTTATAGGACCCCAGAAGATAGGCAAGTATATAGGCCTCCCAAGTAGAAAAAAACGAATGTGACAAAAAATAGCTTCAGAGGCGGGGCCCAAGCTACAGGGGTTGCGCATCCAGTCCCACGGGGCCCCCCGAGCGGGGGGGGCCCACGGGCCTCCCTCGCTACACGCTCAGGAAGGAGCGTCGATGGGCAGTTTTAACTGGGGCTTATGCCCTGGATAAAACTGCCGCTGCCCTGAGCCTCACATCGGCGGCTTCCAGGCCACTGCTGTGGGCCCCGGGAGTGTGAGTTCCCTCAAGGTAGGTGCATCTGCTCCCTCATGCCCCCTGTCCCGTGAAAAAAAAAAGACTAAAAGGGCCGGGAGCTTGGGGAGTGGGAGAAAGGTGAGTATTTTTTTTTTTTTTATTTACCTGCTGGGGCCATGTTACTTCCCTATTAATATACTGTGAGCCATATTACTTTTTTAATGTACTGGGAGCCATATTACTTCCCTATTAATTTATTGGGGGCCATATTATTTATTAATATATTGGAGGCCATATTACTTCCCTATTAATATACTGGGGCCATATTACTTATTAATATAGGGGGCCATTTTGCTTATAATTTCGGGGGGCCTATTACCCCCTTTTAATTTTGGGGGGCCCATATTACTTATTATATATGGGGGCCATATTTTTTATAATTTAGGGGGATATTATTCCCCTTTTATACTGGGGGAAATTTTATTATTAAATAGGGGGCCCCAATTTATTCCCTATTAAGGGGGGCCAATTCCTGTTTTCTGTATATGGGGCCAATACCGCCTATCTAATTGGGGCCCCTTACTGCCTTTTGTTATGGGGGCCCAAAAAAATTGCCTCCCTGTTTATTTACCATTTCCGCCTATCTAGGGGGGGCCCATCTTCAATTTCCAAATTCCCTAGGGGTTACAGGGGAAAAAAGATGGAGCACGTGTAAAAAAAAACAATGACAATTTCAGGATGTTTGACTATAAATGTGAGCTAGCAGAGCTGTATTTTTAATGAGAGGAGAATTCTAGTGAGAGAGATTACATGCTATCAAGACTCTGTTATCTGCTGAGGGTTCTGTAAACAAATAAATATGCTTTTGCAGACCTATAGGTGGTAAAGGTGGGCCCAGTTCGTAACTTAAGGGTTAATTTTTTTTTTTTTTATTTATTTTTATTTAGAAGAAAGCTTAAACCTTCCAGTAAATCAAAGATACAAACAGTTGGGACAAAAAAGATACGTACAATAAAAACAAAACTATGCATTTCTCTTCTCCAATTTTCAAAAAAAAATTAACTGTTAAATTAAAAATAAAACATTCAATGTGAAATTCCCCTCCCACTAAGAGTACCTTCCTAAACCCCCCTTAAGATTCATTCCAATTTCTGTCTCCCCAAAGACCCCGCCCTCTTTTTAGGGGATGTACGGGAGTGGGGAAATGGGTCATCAAATTTTTTAATGTCCTCTCCGCCCGAACTTGACAATAAAGCTCTTCCCTTTCTGGAAAAAATTTTTTGCGGTGTCTTTATTGGATTCTGCCTCACCCATCCACGTCATCAGATGTCTAATTGGCAACATTTTTCCCCCTTTTTGGAATCTTTCCCGTAACCAAAATCCCCAAAATGCACTTTTTTGTATAGAAGTATTGTGTGGACCCTTTGTGTCCCACCAGCGCCTGTTCCTCTCCCCTACCGAAAACCTCAGCGGGAAATAAAGGGAAAATGGTACTAATTGGGATACTTGACCCCTTCACCCCCATACCCTTCTAAATATTCGAGTTTTCCCCCAATACGCTTTTAGTTTTGGGCGTCCCATATTCCTGTAGAAGATCTGTTTCTGCAATTTACATTTTGGGGCACTCCGTCAGAAAACCAGCGGGGGCTTCCCTGAGGAAGGTCAAATGCAAAAAGTCACTTGTGAGCCAGGGAAAACCTTTCCCCCTCCAACTTTTCTTTTACTTGGTGTTTTTAACTTTCTCGAGACCTTTTCTTTTTTTTTACTCCCCTTTGGGGTCCCCCCAAATCTCTTTCCCAACCCTAAACTTGTTTTAGTTGAGAAAAATCCCCTTCACATAATTTCCTGAAAATTCCGGAACGTTTCCAGTTGATTGGCTGTCCCAAAGGGGCACAACCCCCCCGGGGAGTTTTGCCTACACGGGGATTCCGACCATTTTTTTACAGAAGGTTATCTGCCAATATTGGGAAAAACCTTTTTTTCACTCGTCTGTTTTTCCCCTTAAGTTCCTGCCACGACATAAACCCTATTCCCCCTTTCATGTATTAGACCCCATTGTCCAAATGTTTTGCCCTTCCACTCCCAAAGAATTTGTTTTCCTTTCTGGAAATGCCCGCATCCCCCACAAAGGTGCTACTTGGTAGGTAGTAGGTAAAGAAAACAACTTCCTCACACTTCCATGTGGAAATGTATCTCTAAGATCCCCCTTCGTTTGACTGGCGGAAGATCCCTATTGCTGTATGCGTAAGGCGGAAAAATTCTCTGGATTCCCCAATTGCCTCTCCACCTCAGTTGGGAAAAATATACTCCGTGGCCCCAATCCCCAATTCCGGACAAGCCCCGCTAAGTTGACAAAAAATGTCGGGGGGGTTAAGGCCCCCCCTCCCGTTTGCTCAAAACCATTTCCTATAAGCGATTGGTCTTTTCGGCTCCACAAAAATCTATAAAAGCTGACTCAATCTGTTGTATCCTTATCTTAAGTAACATCGGGGGTGTTTTGTATAGGATACAATAATCGGGAAATCTAAAACTCTCTAAGTGAGCCCCCCCTAAGTGATAAGGGGAGTGGACCCCATCTTTTGAGTTCCCTTAACTTTTTCTAACAGTGGCGTAAAATTTAGTTGATACGTGAAGAGTCTCCCACCCATCTTAATCCCTGGTGGTCAAATGGATTTTACTACCCCCCTTTTCCCCAAGTGGCTCTCCCCCCCCCATGACCCCCAAAAAAAGCAATTGACTCTTAAAATGAATTAATTTTAGCCCTTATTTCCCCCATGCTTCCCGGAAGGCCCCCTCCCCCCCGCTACTTTGGGGGTTTTAGAAAGGTAGCATGGGCATCGCAAAGCAAGACCTTAACTTCCTCTGCCCACGGTGACCCCTTAAATAAATCGATGGACCAAGTATCTAATGATAGGTTCTAGGGCGATGTGGGGAAAAGGGTGGGGATAGAGGACTCCCTGCCTCTCCCCTTCTGAAGAGTTAGATTAAAAAAGGAAGCCCGGGGTATTACCCTCCCCTTTGGGTTTTATAAATGGTTCCCAAAATCTTGAAAGTACCCCCGTATGTTCATTTTGCCTGCCATACAGCCCTGTCCTTTCCTTTTTTTAAAGCCTTCTCTGCTCAAACGCCAGCAAAATGGCCCCCTTTCCCTGCCCCCGGCCCCCGAGTTATCCTGTACTGCTAATCTGTTCGAAAATTCGAACCCCCAGACCTTAACAAAAAAGCCCTATAAGTTTAGGAAAAAATAGCCCAATTTTTTTTTATCAAAAGAAAGAACAGAGATGAGAAGCAAGCTTGTTTTTGTGATAAGACACAGCAGGGGTGAAGTCCCAATCAAAGGGAAAAAAAAGGGGGAACTTGTAGGGGGCAGGTGGGGCTCAGCTGCAGGGAAAAAAACAGTTGCAACCCGATAAAATCCTGTTTGAGCAGGTGTGTGTGCAGAGCCCCGCCCTCCTGCAGGGGGGTTTTCTCACCAGCCAATGGGGGGGGCCCGGGGCCCTCCAATGCTCAGGGGCGGTATCGGAATCCATTTAAACCCCGCAGGTAGTGCAGCGCCCGCGATATTTCCCCTTTTCCTTTCCGTGCTTTTTTAGTTTTGTTCTTTTCCTGTGTACCGACCTGGCTTGTTTCCGACCTGTCTTTTGCTTGATTTTTTACCTCCTCCGTTTTGGGTTTTGCCCCGCCTTGTTTAAGGTTTTCTTTGGTTTGCTTTTTGGCCTGACGTTTTGATTTTTATTAAACCCCGGGTGTTCCCCGATTCTTCCTCCTGACGGCCCCCCCTCTAGCACACAGGGACTGTGCCCGTTGGCGTCTGCTGCCTAGGGAGCACGTAATAGGAGGGACATGGGGGGTTCCAGTCAGTTCACTGTACTTCCCCTTTCGTACATTATCGCAGGCCGAAACCATTACTACTCTCCAGAAACTATGAACCCCATCACAGCTCTGGTAGAGCAGATGCAGAGGCTTACCCAGTTAGTCCAGGATCTGGCGCTGAGGGTACAACAACAGGAGACTTCCCCGAGTCCAAGTTTCCCTGCACTACCTTCCCCTCCTGGGGAACCCCCTATTAAGTTGCCTGACAGGTTCTCAGGCAACAGGAAGGCCTTTTTGGCATTTAGAGAGGGATGCCGTCTGTATTTTAGGCTCCGCCCACTTACCTGGGCAATGAGGGGCAATGAGGAGCAAAGAATGGGAATTGGTCCTACTTCAGGGTCCCCCCCAGGAGTGGGCATTCTTTTTACCACCTGGTTCGCCAGAACTGTCTTCCGTGGACAGGTTCTTTGCCTCTTTAGGCGTACTTTTTGATGACCCGGATAGGGAGGCCGTGGCCGAGGCTCAGCTGACCACCTTGAGGCAGGGTAAAAAGACTGTGGAGGAGTATTGCTCGGAATGTGTTCCGTCTGGGTGGAACGACCCAGCTCTTAGATGCCAATTTAGGTTAGGGTTAGCTGAGCATGTGAAGAATCTACTGGTGGCTTATCCTACCCCTGGTACTTTAGATGAGGCTATGGCACTGGCCCTTCGTCTGGACAGGCGTTGTAGGGAGAGACGTCGGGAGAAGGCTACCACCCCGGTGGTTCACTCCATGGGTACCTCTACACCCACGGTCCCCGATATAAACCCAGAGGAGCCAATGCAAGTGGGGGCTTCTTCTGCAACTGCTGCTAGGGACCGTAGGACTTCTCGTCGTATCCAGGGATTATGCTTTTGCCTGGCACCATTAGTCGAGCTCCGGACGTCCTGCTGCTTTTCTCCTGTAATCACGCATATTGTTGGCTTTCTGCTCTCAACCCTTTGCGGCTTATTCTCCTGGGGACGCTTCCTATTACTACCTGCCTACATTAAGATAGATGTACCACATCTCTACCATTTATCTCCTTATTCCTACACATGCGATGTCTTTTGAGAAAGGCTACTTGCTGAAATGTCGTTTATGAGGACATCTTTTCTCTTTACGAAAATATCCCCTATAAATCATATATCTTTTTTCTGTAAAGCATTTGTTTGGCGATACGGTTGAATTTTGTGCATTAACCTTTATTCATGCCTCAGATTTATATGAATAAATAATTTTTGCAATATACTATTTTGGTGTGCGGTGGACACATTCTCTCTTGTACGTGGACTAGTTGATCCGGCTCCACCATGGCACTCACCTTTCTCCCCCTTAAGGTATGCGTGACTCTTTACGAATATACCCTCAAAAGAACATTGAGTTGTGTTATTTTGAGGTAATGTACGTGTTTTAAACTAATTAATAAGATGGGAAAACCCAAATAGGTGACTAATTAAAACAGCGGCAGGGGAAAAAGTAATGTTTAAAGGCAAAAAGGGCAGACAAAATACACAGATAAAGCATCAAAAACCCTGATGCAAATTTAAGAAAACTGCATTAAAACCTCATGAGTACAGCACTATGTTTCTAACAATCTGCCTTTTCCTTGCTAAACTGCATTGTACTGACAGTTCTGCTGCAGAAAAAACCTAAACACATAAACTTACATAAACATGAGTAATAGCTACTTTTAGTATATATACAATGCTTTTTATCAGATAGCTATGTGATTGCATAGCAATCTATAGTACACTGCTGAATGACTAGAATTTATCTCTGGAGACCAAATAAATTATAAAAATTTAACCATTTGGCCTTCTAGTATGAAAGGGATTGTCTCATCATGCTGTTTAACAGTCACAGTCCGCTACAGACTCCCACTTCATGGTTAGGCTGTGTGTGGCTCTATAGCAGTAATTGGCATATCAGCTCTCCAATTCCTAGCTGTACCTGTTACATGGTCATGAATGCTGGAGGTGTGTAGAGCCAAGGCTACAGGCTGTAAGGGTTAAAACATGTCATTAAATTAAATAAACAAGCACCGTGCTAGAGATAAGATTCAGCAGAGAGTGACTCATTTTGGTCTGAGAGGGCCACTGGAGCTACCAGATAAGAGAAAGAGCAGGGAGAGGTGGGCAGTAACCAAAAAAGAATTGTTTATAGTGGCATTAGTTAAAATGTTCTTTACCTCTCAAACTAAGCAAAAATTAAAACATCATGTATATTTTAATAGTCTTCATTCACTTTCTCTACATACTAAAAGTAAATCAATGTGGTGAGAAAACACCTTTAAAGCTACACAGTCATGTCACTGTTGGAGTAATTCAGACCTGAACATAACATTGTAAATAGGTTAGTAATAACTGATTACTTTGTGCCTGTCTTTATCCTCCTGACTGATATAACATATATTCCTGATACAGTTATTGGCGCTTCCTGGTTTGTAGCTTAATGGTTGCTTCATACTTTTTCACCACAAGTGATTTCCTCCTTCTAATACTGAGGCTTTACGCAATTGCCTGTATGTTTAAGTTTCATATATTGGTCCCTTGTCTACTTATATGTCTCAGTCTAATTT
This sequence comes from Phyllomedusa bahiana, assembly GCA_025379985.1. NCBI lineage: Eukaryota > Metazoa > Chordata > Amphibia > Anura > Hylidae > Phyllomedusa > Phyllomedusa bahiana. The sequence continues at coordinate 25,491 of JAODAL010044248.1, forward strand.
CCGGAATGAATGAATGAATGAATAAAACATTGCATTGCATAATTTAATATATATTTCAATATCTGATCAAGTGTTTCCCCGTACATATGTATGGTCACCTATGTTCTGTACACCTATGACCTGTATGCATATACTGTATATTCCTTGGTGTGAGAACAACTAAATTAAAGGGGTTGTCCACTTTATAATGTGTATATATCTTTACTTATTATGTATATCATAGGAAATCACACAATTTTCTAATACACATTACAAATAAAGGTAGAATAATTAGTCTTGTTATTACTGCAACTTCTTCACTGTGCATAATTACTTATATAACTGCTGTTTCTCCAGGGTATGTAATGTTGTTAATAAAGTCAACGGAGAGAAAAAAATAGCAGAAAGAGGAAACAAAAGAAGAGTACATGAGCAGCTTGTCTCCAGACACTTACAGACATAAGAGGCTGCTCGAGTTAGTAATACTGGAGAAGTTCTACTCTTCAATAATCTGCTGTTACTTGGAAACCAGAGGTCACATGACATGTGTTGTGGTCACATGATAAGACACTGAAGGAGATAGTAATATTGGAGAAGTTCTGCTCCTCCATACACTACTGTTACCTGGAAACCAGCAGTCACATGACATGTGTGGTGGCACATGAAAAGACAGTGCTGAAGGTAGTAATACTGGAGAAGTTCTGCTCCTCCATACACTATTGTTACCTGGATACCAGGGTCACATGACCTGTGTGGTGGTCACATGATAAAACACTGCTGGAGCTGATAATACTGGAGAAGTTCTGCTCCTCAATAATCTGCAGTTACTTGGAAACCAAAGGTCACATGACCTGTGTGGTAGCACATGAAAATACAGTGCTGGAGGTAGTAATACTGGAGAAGTTCTGCTCCTCCACACTTATATCTCATGGGGTGGGCTGGGGGTTACCTGTTTTTATGATACCAGGGTCACATGACCTGTGTGGTGGTCACATGATAAGACCCTGCTGGAGGTAGTAATACTGGAGAAGTTCTGCTCCTCCACACACTACTGTTACATGGATACCAGTGTCACATGACCTGTGTGGTGGTCACATGATAAGACACTGCTGAAAGTAGTAATACTGGAGAAGTTCTGCTCCTCACTAATCTACTGTTACCTGGAAAGCAGATATGACATGTGTGGTGGTCACATGACCGTTTTGCTCATACAGGTACTTCATGGCCGCCAATACTATTTTACTTTTGGCGGCCATTACTATTTACTACTTTTTTCAATATGGACAAACTGCACTGGTATAACACAGGTACAGGATTATAATTTTTAATACATGTACATTAGAAAATTGTGTAATTTCCTATTTCATACATCTTAAATACAAACATTCTACGTAGATAACCCCTTTAATAGTTTGCTTTTATGGTAAGATCACCGATGAACTACAAAAATATATATATGAACTACAAAAATACATATATATGTAGATAGATAGATAGGTAGATAGATAGAAACTTTTGTGCATGGACATTCATTTTTGTAACAAGATTTTTTCACTACTGGTGCATCGTAATAAATTAGAATATCATTGAAAAGTTAACCCACATATTGTATAGACTCATTACACATAGAGCGATATATTTCAAGTGTTTTAATTATTTTAATGTCGATGATTATGGCTTACAGCTAATTAAAACCCAAAATTCAGTATATCACAAAATTAGAATAGTATGTAGACCAATTGTAAAAATTGATTGTAATTCAGAAATGTTGGCTTACTGAAATGTATATACATTGTATACACTATACAATATACAATATTTTACATGTATTACTTCATCAACGCGGTGTGGCATAGAGGTGATCAGCCTGTGGTACTGCTGAGGTGTTATGGAAGCCCAGGTTGCCTCGATAGCGCACTTCAGCTCAGCTGCATTGTTGGCTCTGGTGTCTTTCATTATAGATTCTCTGTGGGGTTTACATCAGGCGAGTTTGCAGGACAATCAAGCACAGTGATACCGTGGTTATTAAACTAAATATTTGTACATTTGGCAGGGTAGGCAGGTGCCAGGTCCTTCTGGAAAATAAAATTAGCATCTCCACAAAGCTTGTCAGCAGAGGGAAGCCTGAAGTACTCTAAAATTTCCTGGTACATGGCTGTGCTGACCTTACACTTGTTAAAACGCAGTGGACATACACCAGCAGATGACAAGGCTCCCCAAATCATCACTGACTGTGGAAACTTCACAATGGATCTCAAGCTCTTTGGATTGTGTCTCTCCACTTTTCCTCCAGACTCTGGGACTCGATTTCCTAATGAAATGCAAAATTTACTTTCAACTGAAAACAACGCCTTGGACCACTGAGCTGTTGCCTAGTTCTTTTTCTCTTTAGCCCAGCTAGGAGGCTTCTGATGGTGTCTCTGGGTCATGATTGATTGACATAAGGCATGTGGTAGTTATAGCCCATGTCCCACATATGTCTGTGTGAGGTGGCTCTTGAAGCACTGACTCCAGAACCATTCCACTCCTTGAATTCCTCCCAAATTATTTAATTACCTTTTCTTGACCATCCTTTCAAGGCTGCGGTCATCACTGTTGCTTGTGTACCTTTTTCTATCACACTTTTTCCTTCCACACAACTCTATATTAGCATGCTTTGATCCAGCACTGTGTGGACTTTCAGCTTCTATAGTAATGACCTTTTATGGTTTACCCTCCTTGTGGAGGGTGTCAATAACTGTCTTCTGCACAACTGTCAAGTCAGCAGTTTTCCCCATGATTGTGTGGCCTACTGAAACAGACTGAGGCTTAGGAAACCTTTGCAGGTCTTTTGTGTTAATTGGCTAATTATAATGTGACACCATGAGTCAACAATATTGAATCTCACGTTATTCTAATTTTCTGATATAATGAATATGGGATTTTCATTAGCTCTAAGCCATAATCATCCACATTAAAATAAATAAATGATTGAAATATATTGCTCTGTGTGTAATGAGTCAATACAATATGTGGGTTTTTCCAATTGACTTAAAGGGGTTTTCTCACTACAAAGATCATATCTCCATATGATTGAGACAGTAAAAATAAACACTTTTGCAATTGGTATGCATGACCTACAGTACAGTGGGTACGGAAAGTATTCAGACCCCTTTAAATTTTTCACTCTTTGTTTCATTGCAGCCATTTGGTAAGATCAAAAAAGTTAATTTTTTTGCTCAGTGATGTACACTCTGCACCCCATTTTGATAGAAAAAAAAACAGAAATTTAGATATTTTTGCACATTTATTAAACAAGAAAAACTGAAATATCACATGGTCATAAGCATTCAGACCCTTTGCAGTTACACTGATATTTAACTCACATGCTGTCCATTTCCTTCTGATCCTCCTTGAGATGGTTCTACTCCTTCATTGGAGTCTAGCTGTGTTTAAATAAACTGATTGGACTTGATTAGGAAAGGCACACACTTGTCTATATAAGACCTCACAGCTCACAGTGCATATCAGAGCACATGAGGTCTAAGGAACTGCCCAAGGAGCTCAGAGACAGAGTTGTGGCAAGGCACAGATCTGTCCAAGGTTACAAAATAATTTCTTCAGCACTCAATGTTCCTAAGAGCACAGGGCCCTCCATAATCCTTAAATGGAAGAAGTTTGTGACGACCACAACTCTTACTAGGCCTGGCCATCCAGCCAAAATAAGCTATCATGGGTGAAGAACCACAAGATCACTGTGGTTGAGCTCCAGAGATGCAGTAGGGAGATGGGAGAAAGTTCTACAAAGTCAACTATCACTGTAGCCCTTCACCAGTCGGGGCTTTATGGCAGAGTGTGCCGACGGAAGCCTCTCCTCTGAGACATATGAAAGCCCGCATACAGTTTGCCAGAAAACATATGAAGGACTCCCAGACTTTGAGAAATAAGATTCTCTGGTTTGATGAGACAAAGAAAGGGCCCCTAAATTTTTCGTGGTTTTAAATTCTAAGCGGGCATGGTGGGGGGAAAAAACCCAGGCACCCTCTTCCCCTGCCCAATACAATCCCTTTCAGGGGAAACATGGTGGGGGAAATTCATCATGTTTTTTCGGGTTGTTTTTCAGTTCCCCAGGGACAGAAGGACTGGTTGCAAAAAGGGAAAAAGATGAATACGGCCAGAGATGTCCTGGATGAAAAACCCCTTTCCAGTGGGGGCCCCTTGGACCTCAGGCTTGGCCCCAAGGTTATCTTCCAACAAGACAATGACACCAAGGGTTTCAGTTTAAAATAAAAAAAAGGAAAATGGCCCTTTAGAAAAAACCCTTTTGACCAATTTTTTGACTTTGGGCCCCCCAGGACCCCCCAACCTAAACCCAATTTAGATCTCTGGAGACCCCTTGGAAAAAAGGCCGGGCCCCAATGTTTTTTTCACCCAAACCCGAGGGGGAAATGGGGGGATCCAAAGGAAGAATGGGAGGGATCCCCAAACCAGGTGTGAAAAACTTGTTGCATCATTCCCCCAAAACGCTCATGGCTGGGGTTTGCTTTTTAAAAAGGTGCTTCTTTCTCAAAACTGAGGGGAAAAGGCTGAATACTTAGGTTTATTTGGGGAAATTTTTATTTTTTTTTGTTTTTAAAAAATTTGCAAAAAAAAACTACATTTCTGTTTTTTTTTCTTTCGAGATGGGTGCAAAGTGTACTTTAAAAGAGCAAAATAAAATTTTTTGGGGGATTTACCAAATTTAAAGGTGTCAAAATATTTTCGTACCCACTGTAAAATTATTTAGTATGCAAAAATTAAGCAAACTTTGTTTTCTAACCTAAAACTGCCCCTGGTGGGGACACCCCCTTTTTATTTTGGATGGCTGACTGATATTTAATTCACCTTTGGGACACCCCCCGGGAGGGACAATCCCCTGTGCTGTTTTGGCTGTTAAATTGAAAGTGAAACTAGGTCCCCAGCTTTCAATGCTGACTGTGTCGTAAAATAAAGGCTCCTGAGCTCTCTTGCTCAGCCCACCCCCTTTGTGAGGGATATGGGCAATTACGGGTTTTCCCTAGCTATTAATCACTCTCCCCCAAAAGCACACCCTTATAACCCTGCCCCCCCCTCTATCTCCTGCTGATACAGAAGGGGGATAGAGGGGCTTTTTCCTCACATTTGTTTCATCAGTTCAATGCATGTATAACGCTTACAGCAATGAAGTTGTTCTGCTTCCGCAATACAGTTTTTCGGTTTCGGGAGCCTGTGATTTTGGGGGGGAGGTGACATGACAGTTGGAAAATGAGAACCATAGCGGAGGTCTCAAAGTTGTGACATCCTCTCCCCCACTGTCACACAGAATGAATTAACCCCTTTCATTTGGGGAAGACACGCCCCTTGGAGGGGAAAAATGCTTTCCCGGGAGGAGAACACCCCTGGATTTGAAAACGAAAAAAAAGCAACACTCAAGCCCCGAAAGCCCTTTTATTAGAGAACTCCTTTTAAAAAAGGGGGCAAAATTGACTTTTCTAATCCTCTGAAACATTACTATAACATAAAAGTTTTTAAAATCCCCCAAAGTTGTGGGCATACTCTGAAAGTTATTATTTTGTCCCAGGGAAAAGTCCCATACCCAAAAAATTTTTTATACATTTGAAGTAATAATTTTAAATTTTAAAAGGCATAGCCCCAAACTTGATAAGATTAAAATTAAAAAAAGTTCGAACCAGATTTAAAAAAATAAGTTTTTTTTTTTGAAAATCTTGTGTATCCCACAAAGGGAGGGCAGGGGTCAGGGCCCCCAAACCCCAGTTTGCACCCCAAATGGGTTTTTAACTGTTTTAAAAAGTTGTGAAGCCGGGAGCCAAATACAGAAATCCCTTGACTGACCATTGTTGAAACCCCAGGTTTTTTAAAAAAATGCCCCTTAAAAACAAGCTTGAGGCTTTCTATGGAGAAACTAATGGCCCCCATGTATAAAACTGTTTTTTAGGGCCCCAAGACTTTCTTTGTTCCCATAGAAAAACAATCAGAAACGCCCCTTTCATTTCATATAGTGGTTTTGAAAAAAATGAAAAGGGGCGCTTTTTTTTGTTGCTGTTGGGGGGAACCCCAGAAAGTCAAAAACCTAACAGTTTTTTATACATGTCCCCCTAAGTTCACACAATATATATGGTATAAATGCATGTTTATAAACTGTGAAAATCTGCTGACATGTCTATTGACTTAAACACCAAGGGATAAATTTCCTTTTTAAAAAGTTTTAAAAACCCTTTTTATAAAGGGGATACACATTCCTTAAACAGTAAACAAAAAGCAAAGTCCCTTCAAACGAAGAATGAATACAGTTTGGTATATTTTATTGGCAGAAAATACAGTAGCAGATACATTTTCAAAAAAAGAAAGTACATCCTCTTTGAAATCTATGGTTTTATGTATCAGAACAAAATAAAATGGGTCCATAGAAGATCTTAAAATTAGATAAATATATCCAATGATAATCAGCTGCACATGACAAATTTAAAAAGGCCATACTTTATATGTTTCAAAAAAATTTTGGGCCAAAAAACAGATGCCGTTTGTGAAAAATAAAAAAATTCCTTTCCCGGGTTCCACAGGGGAAAACAAGGGTAAGTAGCAGTCCCGTTTGCAAAACTAAATTCTCTCTGATTAACTGATCATTACTAAGTGAAACCCCTCATTTAAAAAGCCCTTTGTCCGGGTTTTTTGGCGGGGGCATTCAATATTTTTAATACAAAACCAAAAAAATAAAGGGCATCACAGTGAACTTTTGAGAAACAATTGTTGGTTTCCATCAAACTGGGAAAGGGGGTTTTTAGGTTTTAAATTTCCCAAAATTTTTAAAACCCGCGTTTTTTCATAAAAAATCCCAAACAAATTCCCCCAGGTTAAGACGTGCAATGCTCAAACATTTTCAAAAACAGACTCTATCAACACAGTGCATGTTCCTGACCTCAACGCAACTGAAATACTGTGGTGGGACCTTTTTTAAAAAGCTCCTATAAAGGGAAAAACCCACAAATTCCCCAAAAAAAAAAAAGCTAGTTGGGAAAAATGCCGAAAATTCCTCCCAACAGAGACTGATAAACCCAAAAATAAAACAATTTAAATTCGGTGAATTTCTGTTTAAAGGGGTTCTACCACCTTTTTTATTCCCAATGTACTTATTTTTTCATACCCGGCTTTTTTCCCTTTTACCTTTTACTTTTTTTTAAATAGATAATAACACAAATGGAATCCTTGGTTTTGTTTCCCTTTATCTAAAGGTTGGGATTTACCTAATTTTTTAAAAAACCCTTTTTAGGACCCCATTTTTTTGGGTTTTGTCCCCGATATATAAAATCATAAAGCTCAAAGAGAATATATATTTTTTTCTGTGGACCATTGCAATCTAGTTTAAAACCCGCAAAAAAAAATTGGAAAGATTGCCCCTAAAAATTATTCCAAAGTTACAACTAACTCAGCCGAAAAAAAATTTTTGCCATTCACCAAAAAAATGGCACTTAAAAAATATACCAGTTTTTCTTTTACTTTTTTTTAATTTTTCACCAAAACTTTTTGCCACTTAAGTAATTTTGGGTGCAGTATTTCAATCCTTAGGGTTTTGGCCCCTT